>PVJA010024183.1:0-17500 GCA_004027025.1 Myocastor coypus
AGGAAGGAAGGAAGGAAGGAAGGAAGGAAGGAAGGAAGGAAGGAAGGAAGGAAAAGGACACTGCCAAAACAAGAACATTTTCATGGAGATACTGCCCAGTGCTGCACTTTAATACACACAAGGTTTGCAAATTAATACTTTCATAATTAGGATATCCAAGGCCAGACTAATTTAGATATTTGTCAGACCAAATTTGCATGATGAAAACTTCAGAAACATAAGTAAGAAATGTAAAAACAAAGAAACAAGATGTAACTGTGTACAGTCATCAGACTTACCACATACTGTTTTTGCTGATTTTCATGTTTGCGCTCAAAATGTTTCTTCAGGTTTGATTTGGTGTTGAATTTCTGATCACAACCAATAGCTGTACAACTGTAAGAAATTGTATAAACCAAAGTAAAAAAGCTTTAATATGTAGCAATCTTTACAAAGGCTAATTATTCTAAAGAATAGTATAACACAGTCTTCAGTCAATCCCATAATGTTGTGCTGGGGTGTTCTTTCGGGAAAGAACATGTGCTTAGCATGCATAGCCTGGGGTTCCAGCAACACCAACAAGGAGACCGACAGAAAATCCCAAAATGCTAATTAAGCCACACCACACAGACCTCTCAGCTTCATGTGGCCATCAAGTCATATGATGCTGTTTCATGCTCAAAGGCCTAAAACAGCTTTAGCCTTAAATCATGCGTAAGTCTAATGAGTCCCAATACAGAATTTGTTAATCTTAATTTTGCATGTCACTATAAGTTGCATTTTTAAAAAACAACTCAGGCCGGGCGTGGTGGCTCACGGCTGTAATCCCAGCACTTGGGAGGCTGAGGCAGGAGGATTGATGTGAGTTTGAGACCAGCCTGGGCTACAAAAATGAACTCAAGGCCAGCCTGAACTGCATGGCAAGACCCTGTCTCAAAAAAGACAAAAAAAAAAAAAAAAAAAACTCAGAAAACCTCATTTCCTGGCATGTCTTCAAGCCACTCATACTGACAACTGGTCCTTAAATTGTCTACAGTGGAGGCACAACTTTCACCCCTTCCTCATCCATGTGATAGCAGGGGCTCCAGCAGCCATTTAGGACCATAGGGCTGATGCCCCAAGATGCTAAGGGCAGAGAGACCTCAGTCCTTCAGTAGCCAGACTAAAGGCACTGCCATCATGTATGCCTTAAACCCCAATGGCATATCGTTAAGTCAAACTGATAAGGCAAATAAGAAAGGACTAACTTGCACAAGCCATTTATATGATGTACTAGGGACCTGGAGTTGGCATAAACAGCTCTGACCAGTGGTTTTAAGCTACTCGGGGTGACACGGAAGAGGGCCAATGTGGGGCACAGAACATTTTAAGCACTGAATGAGGCCTGACAGCCTTCACTGGGACAACTGCAGGGTAGGTGCAGGTCCAGGAGTATAAGTTAAGGACCTTATGACATCTGTGCTGTAGGTGATCAGAAAGAGGAAGGAAACTACCTTATCTTTCTGTGGGTCACCAGAAACAGTGGTGTCACAGACCCATCCAACAACAGGGGAAGAGAAGACCAAACAAAGAGGTTAGTTAGCTCTTGGGACTATCAGTAAAACTGGCCAAGTGAAATCAAAGCAGCTCCTGAGATACCCAAGTAGCACTGGCCAATGAGCTAGCAACCTGGAGCTAAAGAGAGGGAGGCTGGGTATAGGGAGGAAAAGGAACCACACTGCCATTCCCATGAAAGTAGCCTCCCCTCTCCACACTGTCCTGTGCACATGGACCCAGCCCCATGCCTATGCCCCGTGTCCTAGCAGCTTACTCTCCACAAATAAGATCAGAAGACCTGACATGCTAAGCCAAGGATTTCCTAAGAACTGCTTACTACCTAATGTGTTTCCAAACTGTTATTCCAGCTTGATTTCTCATCTACTAAATATTTTAAAAGAGGATGAGAGAATACACACCAAACAAGATGAACTCATTCCTGAATTTATTCACAAATGACCTACTATAGCCCTCCTCTGTCCCAGTCAAAACATACTGTCCTCTTACATATGAACATGAAAGCAGCTTAACAGTCCTGATGTTGTGAGTTAACTACATCTCACCAGCTCCATGTGCCACACACAGCCCACCCAGCTTTCCACTCACACAAAAGGCTTCTCTCCGGTATGAATCAGGATGTGCCGACTGAGATGGTAGTCTCGGATGAAGGCCTTGCCACAGCCCTCATAGTTACAAGCAAATGGTCTCTAGAAGAAAAGGAAAAACATATCAATCCTGTCAAAAACTCTGATTATATATTAAAAGGCTAAGATATCTAACAAGCACAGCTACAGACTTCATCTCTGGAGACGGCTTTCCCTCAGCAAGGATGACGACACATACTACACCAAGGCAAGACCTGGTTTTCCTGCACCTTTATACAGCAGAAAGCCACAATCTCTCACCAGACACATCAGATTTTGGTCTACAAATAGCATCTGAAATAAGCGGGTGGCTGTCCCAGGAACAGGACACCATTGCTAACCTGCCCCTAACCATGCACCAGGCTTCCCTAGCAACCTTCTCTCCTACATCACCCTGCTATTAGCAACCCCATCTGCACTGATCGCCACCTGCATGATTTCACCAAGTAAAGTTAGCCCAGGGCACAGAAGGTGCAGGCTCTGTCCCTCATCAAGCCCAGTGTCTGGACTAAAAGAATATTAGGGGCAGCTGTAGAAAATGTGTCACACCAGGCAAAACTGCCAGGAACTACAACAAATCAAGGAAAAGCCACTCACAGCTCTAATTGGAACTGCCATGGAGTGAGGACATTCTGAGCTAGTTTTGGGTACCTAATTGTGGAAAACCAACCACCTCAATAACGAAGGAGGTAACAAGAAAGACATCAATCAGCATACTATGAGAAAAGCCAGTGGCCTGTAAGACAGGTGAGCTGCGCTATACAATAGGGCCACTGAACCTTATGCTGTTCCAGTGATGCACGAAGCAGGCTCAATAACTGTAAAATCTACGTATGAAAGTTAGTCCAAATATGACTCGAAATGTTTCAACAAGTATGAAAACGCCAGTAGCGTCAATGTCCAAAATATACCAGGCAGGACTAAAAAGAACCCTGGACATATAGGCAAACGAGACAGCCCGCAGTTTGGAGGGTCGAGGGATGTGGAATAGGCAAGAGTAAGAGTAAGAAGGCTGAGTGGAAAGGATGTTATTGACAAGCCAGTTGCTGGGTGAGACTGCTGATGGGGTGCATAAAACAGGGGGCACAGGAGCTCTGCCTCGTACATGGGAAGCTGTTCTGGGTAGCGGTTCTACCCAGTGCCTGGTGGGAATGACCTTTTATTTGTGTTCGCCGATTATTGGAAGCTGCTGACCTGCCACAACGCCAGGTCAAAGTTGGGGAAAAGGTTGCCTAGGGAGATTTGATCCTATGGCTAAGATATCACAGCACCAGCACTAAGCTCAACTCCAGCGCCCTCGCTCAGGACGTTCCCTAACCTAAACCCCGGATGCTGCCCGCGGCGCACGCGCCTTCTGGGGAGCAGGGTAAGGGCGCTGCGTTACCTCCCCAGTGTGCTTGCACAGGTGCGCCTCGAGCTTCCAGGCCTTGTTATAATTGGCGTCGCAGTCTGGGAAAGAGCAGATGAAACTCCGAGGGAGTGCCGGGCGCGGCGGGGGTGGGGCCGGGCTTTCGCCGGCCGCAACGAACGCGTCGGCGATGGTCAGGGACGACACCGCCTCCGCGACAGAGCTCGGCGGCTCCAGGGCGCCCGCGGGCCAGCACGCGGACACGTGCCGAAAGGCTAGCCGCTGCCCGCTCCCACACACGCTACCTGCGACCCCGTACACTTCCGGAAATGCGACCACGGCCAGCAGCCCGGCCCATCCCCATGCCGCGCATGCTCCGTAGGGCTCTGTAGAGCTGGGCTGCGCATGCGCGTTTGAGTCAGGCGCTGGCTAGCCCTCTTCCTTCCAGGTGTAGGGGTTAAGGCTTCCTGGTGGCTTTACGTCTCACAAAACTGCTTCAGTGTGAATCCTTTCCCACCCGCCGCCGCCCTCTGGGAAGTACTAACCTTGCATGGTTTAAACGAGACTGGAATTCACATCTCAGCCCGCTGTAGACTCCTTGCCTTGCATCTGTTATTCACCCTCCCTTGCAAGCCCCAGAACTGCGTCTAAGCTTGCCTCCCCATTAGAGTCACATGGAGATCGTTGCAAATTGCGAAGTCTATAGCCTGCCTGGACCAATTAAACTACCTGGTGGGGAGGGTACAAACAGACATCATCACTGTTTAATAAAACTCTCCTAGAGCAGCGGTTCTCTAATCTGTGGGTCGCGACCTCCACGGGAGTGAAACGACCAAAACACAGGAGTCGCCTAAAGCCATCGGAAAATGTTATTTATTTGGAATTGTTGTTATATTTAAACCCATGCTATGCCATGGTGAAATGTTATTTATTGGAATTAGCAATAAATATTTCTCAACATATAATTAAATCTTGTTTTTGTGATTAATCACTGTTTAATTTATGTTTGATTTGTAGCAATGAGAATACTAATGCATATCAGGTATTTACATTCTGAATCATAACTGTAGCAAAATTACAGTTTTGAAGTAGCCACCAAAATTATTTTTTGGTTTGGGGTCACCACAACATGAGGAACTATATTGCCGGGTCATGGCATTAGAAAGGTTGAGAACTATTGTCCTAGAGGATGCCAACGTGCAGGAAAATCGGGGGAACCACTGTCTTAAGGCTTCACAGCTCAAAGAGAGGACTCTCAAACCTAGCTGAATCAGAGATATCCAGGTGATTGGATGTGCAGTAAGTTCTGAGAAGCGCTATTGAGAGGCTCCACTGAATACAGGTAACTTGGTTTATGGGGATCATGTTTCCAGGGTTCCCTGAACAGCAGTAACATGTGACTCACTTGATGTTTCACCAAGTGTATAATTTTCACACCATTCCAGATCACTAAGATAACTCTGCTATAAGTCATCACTAAGATGACTCTGATGAACAGACTCTGCAGGATCATCTGGGAGGACCTGAAAGTGATGGTGTTGGGATTGCTATCAGCACCATTGAAATGAGTCTCTGGTGAGGAATGAAAAACATCAAGAAGGTCTCCGTTCTTTTCTGCCCTTCTCTACTGGCTTCTGCACCTATCCTATCTATTTTCCTGCTCTTAATCTCTCCTGCCTGTGCTTGCCAGCACATTCTTCCTCAAACATCTGAGACTATAGCTGTGTTTGCACAATTAGTATTTGCAAAGTATTTTTATTCATTGGAGCTATAATTCCTGCAGTGTAGGCGAGCGCACCTTCATGTAGGAAATGGAGATGCAGGACTCAGGCCACCTCTAGACCTGGCTCCAGTGCTGAATCTTCTCGGTAAGCCTCACTCAGCCACTGCAGCCACCTTTTTGATAGCCTTCTGTGACCCTCTGAAGCACTGACTAGATGGTCCTCATGTGTGTTGGGACTGTTCTTTTTTTTTTTTAACTGTTCAGGAGTGTCATTTCCTTTTTAATTCTCTATGGCAAGATAACGTGAACACATGAAGGGCTGATCTTGCTGTTGGTTAGTTGAGTGAACATCAAGTATACAAGTGTGAAATCAAGTATACAAGTATCTTCATTGAGGAACTTAAGGTGTACAAGGAACATAGTCCCACTCAAATTGAACCATGTAAAAAGGGATTATTGGAAAGATAAAGGGGATCTCACTGAACCCACTGCAGAAAACCTGAAGATAAGAGCATTGTGTGCAGTCTGTTTCTCCGTCTGCCACTCTTGCTGTCCTTTCTGGTCTTGCTCTTTTGTTCCCTGGGCACTGTGTCCTCTGTGCATGTGTGCATGCCTTGCCAACTGTCTCCCATATTGCTCCCCCTGACCCCCATTGTAGGCTACATGCCCTCCCAGCTCCAGGCTTCTCCCCACTTCTGTC
Organism: Myocastor coypus; assembly: GCA_004027025.1. NCBI lineage: Eukaryota > Metazoa > Chordata > Mammalia > Rodentia > Myocastoridae > Myocastor > Myocastor coypus. Next base: position 5,931 of record PVJA010024183.1, read on the forward strand.
TGTCTTTCCACTCTTCACTCTTCTTCTCAAGCTGATTTCTGGACCTGTAACTGAGGTTGTCCCCTAGATTTTGGCTTGACCAGAGTAGCCCAGACCCTGCACAACCTAATGACCCCTGAGAGTGAGCTCAGCTAGGATTCAAGCTCTTTCCACGTCTACCTTCAGCCTGGGGGGATAAAGCTGTGGATCCTGAGGGCCCAGCCCAGAAGTTACAGCAGGCAGAACTATAATAACTTGTTTTGGCTTCCTTTTTTTTTTTTTGTCCTTTTGAGACAGGGTCTCGCTATGCAGTTCAAGCTGGCCTTAAACTCACTTTTGCAGTCCAGGCTGGTCTCAAACTTGCACTGATCCTCTTGCCTCAGCCTCCCAAGTGCTGGGATTACAGGTGTGTGCCACCACACCCGGCTTGGCTTCCTTTTCCTTCTCCCCCTGCCATCTTTTTGAGACAGGGTTTCACTAGACAATTCAATTTGGCCTGAAACTCACTTTGTACTCCAGACTGGCTTCAAACTCACAGAAATCCTCCTGCCTCAGCCTCCAATGTGCTGTGATTACAAGAGTGCACCACCATGCCCAGCTGTGTGACTTCATTCTTTCCTTAATGTTAGGGGCTGCCCATCTTTTCTCACCCCTGAACTCTGGGCCCAGCTTTGTGACTCCTTTGGCCATCCAAGTTGGAAGCACAGTTTGTGGATTCCAAACCTAGGCCTTCCTGTGCCTCTTTACCATTGCCACAGAAGTGACATTTCTACATCACCTTGGCCTAGATAGAAAAGACATAAAGGGGAAAAGGGAGCCATCCACGCTGAGTCCAGTGTGGATCATCCAATCTGCAGACCTAACAATAAATGACCGTAAGCCACCAAGTTGGAGGGTGGTTTTTTGCACAGCAGTTTTGTAGCAATGGCTGATACACCCTCATTATGGTACCAACAAGCATGCTAAAATGTATCTCATCCTTCAACAAACAAACAAATCCCTTTTATGTTTCTGTGATTTCCTGACCTAGTGTCTGATCATATTCTTCCCTTTACAACCAAGTTAACTGAAACTGAATCTGTTCTTCCTTTCTACCTATTCATAGAAATTTAGCACAAACAAAACCAACAGTTCAGAGGACCTCTTTGGGTCTTTTACTCAGGTTCAACAGCCATCAGCTTCTTAGGATAGCCAATATTTTGGCCTTAGCCCTTTGAGGTCAGTGAGGAGTCAGGACATAAAAGAACCTGTGCTATAACAACCTATAACTCAGTGGCGTCCGAAATTTTCTGTTCAAGGAGATTATGGGGCCACAGAGGAAAGGGACTGAAGATACATAGTGTGCCAAAGGAGAGTCACTTACAGAGAAAACATTCTCTCAGGCTTTCACAGAAAGCAAACTGGTCAAGCAATGGCTGTGACTCATCCAGATGGCTGACACTGACAACAGTTCTACAAAGCACTGTACATGGTTCCAAAGTAAATCCTGAGGGGATCTGACTGAACTTGAGAGATACAAAAGTTACATGTTTCAGGGGCCTGTCAGGATGGCTCAGTGGTCTAAAGCACCTGCAGGCAGCTGCAGGGACCACAGTTCGATCCCCAGCACCACATGCTGCACCAGCCCTGCCCTCAGGGTAGGCTGAGCTGGCCATAAAAATAAATAAACAAACAAACAAAAGTTCTGAAGCAAGAAAAAAAATAAATAAAAAAGAACAAACTGTTTAAAAAAAGTTACATGTTTTGCTATACAGGTCATGCTTAAACTTGTCCTTAACCACCCAACAGAAAAGTTTAACCACAAGACATAAAATGGAAAGCTAGATTAGAATGATGAGCTGTAAAAGGCTTAAATCAACAGCTTCTAACATTGCCAGTTTTACCAATAAACCACTGCAATTATCAGACATTGGATTATGTATATAGCTACTTTATCTTAGCTCAATGAGAAGAAATTTGGTTGTACCAATAATGATTTGAAAAATCATAATACCTGCACCCTAGGCTCTATATAACTAGTAGGAGGGCAACAATATGCATTGTATCAAATATTGAAATGTACTACTAATGTGTTTTGAATTGTTATACATTGTTATTTCTTATTAAAAGTAATAATAAAAAATATTTTTAAAAAACAGCCATCAGCTCCTTGCCCTTCTGATTTCATGTAACTTACCCACTTCCCAACCTAACCCCCACAGCATTTCCAAAGCTGCTCATGTCCTCTAGGGTGTCCTTGTTCCTATGGGCAAGGTTGCCATCCATCCAGGTGATGACCTTGGCTTTTTCCCTCATCTTTGCATTTACTGACTATTCTGTCACTTTTTCTGTCCGCATTGTCAGTTACATCCAAGGAAGACCTTGGACCTCTAGTTCCCATTGTCTCTGTGATTCCATCACAGAAAGTGTTCGGGGGTGGTCCAGTCAGTGCAGCATCCAACTCAGTGAAGAGAATCAGAGGCTGTTCTTCCCCCACACTGCTCTAGATGTCCCACTGTCCATGATGTCTTAAATTTTCTAACACTATGTGACCATGCATTTATTAGAATTACAGTGTATTGAAAGCCAGATTGGCCTCCTTCTAATAGCTTAGGGAGAATTCACTTCCAAAAGAAGTTGCATAGAATGGAAGCCTGAGCTCTCCTCCAGCTCTCACACTCTTGTTCTTCTTTGATAGGAAATAGAATAGGGCCAGCGAGATAGCTCAGCGGCATAAGTGTCTGCCTGGCAGGCACAAGGTCCTGAGTTCAACCCCTGGCACAGAGAGAGGCGGGGGGGAGAAATAAGAGATTGTGAGGCACTTTTTGAGCTGGATAAATATGTCTGTTGAGATAAACATGACACTAACGTTCTGCAATTCTATGGTAAGTAAGGGAGATAGTACTAATTCTGAAGGCTAAGGATTAAGATAAATCTGGTACCAAAGAAGAAGAAAGTTATAGTAGGATTGAAGGGAGAGTCTTAGAATAGGAAGGCATGCTACAGAGGCCATTATCATTAGCAGAGTAGGAAGTCTGGACTTGGGGGGTTGATCATGGAACTAGAAAGAAGGGAGCCAATTAAAATCATATTAGTGCTCAGGCAAAATAGCAGCTCAGCAATGGCACTGCTCAGAGGCCCAGGCTTTGGAGTTTGACAGTACTTGCTTTGAATTCTATTCCTCTACTTACCATTTGACCTAGAGCCAGCTATTTCATCCATCTGAAGTTTACATTTTCTTTACACTGGAGATAATAACATCTGTGCTACAATGCTCTTGTGAGAATTACGTTAGATCTCAGGGTACCTGATGTAGGACCCAGGACATCTAAGAAAAAATTATTATTATTTGATACAGGTCTACAGGGTCTCACTGCACAGATCAGATTAATAGTGATCCTCCTGTTTTCAGTCTCCTAAGCACTGGGATTACAGACCTGTGTCATCACACCCAGTCTCAATCACCATCTCAGCGGGTCCTGTGGGCGGGGCTGGCAAGGCATGGGGATTGAACCCCGGTCCCCTAGCAGCTGCTTAAGCAGGTGCTTTAGTCCGCTGAGCTATCTGGCTGGCCCTTTATTAAGAAAGAATTTAAAGCGCTTTCCTCGGTGGTATGAACTACATTACAGAAGTTTGAGGCTTCCTTCTCTGTAGCACAGTCTCTTCCTTAACCTCTTCAAACTGCTTGACTGGCACATTCTAGTGAAACAGCTACTGTATGAGTGAGAATCCCTGAAAGGGGCCTCTGGCTCACAGCCAGTTAGGGCCACAGGCCTTAGCCAGCAGCCCTGGAGGAAATGGATCCTGCCGATACCACAGCAGCCTAGAACTGGTCCTGCCCCTGTAAGACTTTCAGTGGGACCCTTACCCTGGCTAGCTTCTTCCTGAAAGGTGGGGAGAGATTCTGGGGTTTTTTTTTTGTTTTGTTTTGGGGTTCTTTTTTTTGTTTGTTTGTTTGGTTGGTTTTTTGAGATAAGATCTTACTATGAAGTTCAGGCTGGCCTTGAGCTCATTTTACAGCCAAGGCTGGTCTTGAATTTGCAAAGATCCTCCCATCTCAGCCTTCTGAGTACTGGAATTATAGGTATTGTACCATAACATTCAGCTACCAGAAAGATTCTTTTTTTTTTTTTTTTTTTTTTTTTTTTTTTTTTTTTTTTTTTTTTTTTTTTTTTTTTTTTTTTTTGTCTTTTTGAGACAGGGTCTCACTATGCAGTTCAGGCTGGCCTTGAGCTCACTTTTGTAGCCCAGGCTGATCTCGAACTCACACCAATCCTCCTGCCTCAGCCTCCCGAGTGCTGGGATTACAGGCATGCGCCACCACGCCTGATACCAGAAAGATTCTGAAGCAGAGAACCCAGCTAAACTGAGCCTAGATTCCTGACCCTCAGAAACTAGGACAGAATATTGCATGACGGTTTAGGCCACTAAATTCTGAGGAAATTTGTTATGCAGCATAACTGATAATAGACTTCACAAAATAACAAAATAGCCTGGTGGTTCTGAATGCACACAAAGGAAAGAGCATCTCAATAGCAGAATTCTGGTAGGAAAACAGGGCAGAGGGCTCAGTCACAGAATTTGTCTATTTGACAACTCACTTTCTAACTAAATATCAAATACACAGTGTGATAAGAATAAGTGTATTAATGGTGACAACTGAACAAAAAACAATCTCTCAAATGTGAACTATCATGGTAAATCTTGCATGTGTGATCACTTTCCTCACAATTTTACACATTCCTTATGACAACAGCCTCTTTCAGATTGGTCTCACACAGCCAAGGTAGGTAGTGACACTCATTCTCCCCAGTCAGCACCAAGGAGCAGGGACATTACCCCTGAGCACATTTTTGGGTTTTTTTGTTTTGTTTTGTTTTGGTTTGGTTTTTTGTTTTGTTTTGTTTTGTTTTTACAGTAGCAGGGTGAACTCAGTACCTTGTGCTTGCCAGGTGGGCACGTATGCCCCTGAGTACATTTTAACATAAAGTGTGTCTTCTCTGATGAGCCACATGGTGTGGCAGAAAGACCTTTGGATTGACTCCGACTGCCATCAGCTACTTGCAGATGGCTTTAGGTGACTTGCCAGCCCACCTTGCCTCCTCCACATGACAGAGGGGACCTGGGTCTTGCAGAGTTGTTAGGAGCAGCACATGTTGTCTTGGCAAGTTCCTAGCCTCCCTCTGTCAGGTAGAGCACAGAGCCAAACATACAGCTGAGAAGAATTCTCTGGATATGTTAGCTCTCAGCGCAGCACCTCTGAGATTTACCTAAGCAGCTTTATGAAACACTACCTGTGTGCAGACTCTCTGGTGAGTGGTAGGTTCTCATGTTCTAAGCCAGATAAAAAGCTGCGCAATGGATGACCATGACTGCATGGCCAAGGTCACCCTGAATGACCAGCAGTAGTAGTTCAGAGCTTCCTCCACTGAGCCTCTGGATTGAGTAAGAGTTTCACATCCCTCCCTCAACCACATTCTAGCCAGCTCCCCATCTCTCAGATGCTAATTGTGTAGTGGCCCAAAAAGGACACCACACCCAAGCTGTCACTTGTGCTTTTGTCCTTGCTCACTGCAGAACCCAGTGAGCATCTTCCTCACCCTCTCTTGGCATCTGCTCTCTGAATGCTCCCCACAACTTTTCTAGGACATTTGCATACCAGAAATCATCCTGAGGATGGTGCAGTCACGTGGTTCCATGTGGCCTTCTACTTATCAGCTCCTCACGAACTGCCTGCCTGGCTTCTCCACCCCCTACCTTGGTCAGATCATCACATGATCCTGCAGCTGTAATTGCTGGGCCAGGGTACAGCTACAGGCCTGCGCTTAATCACTCGCATCCACTTCAAATCCATTTTAGTCTGCAGGAGCAGCCAGATTCTATCTGCTGAGCCAGGCTTAATTGCCCCCTGATTACTCACGGGGTCAGGCATGTCAGTGTGCACAAATTTTCTACCCGCAATGCATACAAGATTTCCTTGTTCGCTAATTTCCTCTGAAGCTTTTTCTACTGAATGACCAGAAATGCAGAGGTGAGCGTGCCCCTTTCTGGACAGTGTCTTGACTTGTCCCTCTGTCCCTCTACACCTCGACAGCTGCCATCCAGATCCAGTCTAGCATGGTACACAGGACTCCAGCTACAGCCAGCACCTGGGCTCATCTTCTTCAGTCCTTGCTCTACACGAATGCCAAGGATCAGGCATTTGGGGATTTCAGTGATACCCTGCAGCACTCAGGATAAGGCCTCAAGTCCTTTCTAGAAGTCAGGCCTCAGAAAGGCCAGCCCCACCTCCTGGCCTCCCTGCTTACCACTGGCTCTGTATCTGCGCTGAACTGAGCTCTCTTCAGTGATCACACCTGCCCATCTCTGGCTTCCCTCAGACCATCCTGTGTGTAGCTGACTATCTGTATTTGAAGCAGTTCCTTGTGTGAATTAATCCAATTCTGTATTGCAAATAAGTTGGAAAAAATAAAAAGATCCATTTGTTCTTAACTTTTTTCTTAACATTCTCTAAACAATTCAGTGTAACAACTATTTACATCACATATACATTGTACCAAGTATTATAAGTTACCTAGAAATGATTTAACTTGTAAGTTGTATGCAAATATCAATGACTTCTTTTATGAGGGACTTGCTCATCCTTGGACTTTGGTATCCTTGCGGTCCTGGAGCCAGTCCCCTACAGATGCCAACAGATCACTATTATCTCTGGTTCTGTTCCTCAATACCTTTTGACCCCTGTGGTCCCTTCACCTTCATGGATACCTGCTTGCCCAGGATCAGCTCTTCCACGGTCTGGCCAGGCCTCCTCCCAGTGCCCAGCAGGCTCTGCTCGGTCCTGCACACAGCCCACAGCCCTGCTTCCTCCTTGAACACCCGGTGCACTTCTCTGCATTTGTTATTTCCACTGATCTTCTCCAGCAACATACAGGTGCTGCCCAGCTGCCTCCCTGCATCCCGCACACCCCTGTATGGACCTGGCATGGGGGACATAAATATTCTTGGACCAAATCAGTATATTTCTCCTCAGCACTGTGAAGCACAAGCAACAGTGGCAGTTCTTAAATTTTTTCCTTGAACCAAACACATACTGATGCAGGCAATATTTCATACCAAGCCTTCATGTTTGAGTCAAACAAGACTCAATTATTGCTTTTTAGTATGCAAATAGGATTTTTAATCTATTTATTTATTTACTTACTTACTTACTTACTTATTTTTCTTTCACATATTTCTCAAGTTCCCTGGGGTTTTTTCAATTAAAAACTTGAAAGAACTTGATAGGTTCTGGCCCTGGTATAAATTGCTGAGTCATTATGGTGGTCATCTAATATGGCCGAAGTCCTTGCAACAACAGCCCATCTTCCCCAAGACCACCTCCCCGCTTCTTCTCCGCCTCAGTCCAGGGTATAGTTTCCTTTCATCCTTCCTGCTGCCTCAGGGAAGACTCTCAGTCACCTCCTCAGGTGTCTCTAAACATCCCCCTCAAACTCCATCCCTGACAAAAGGTCCCCTCAAACTCCATCCCTGATAAAAGGCCATAAAAGCCTCAGCCTCCCTTTGTTCAATTCTAGAGAATCCCTCATCTTCCCCAGATTCTCTCTGTGTCCTCAAAGATAGTAAAACCCCTTTCCCTTTTTCTTCTGCCTGTTTCTCTGTTGTGCCAGCACCTAAAAAAAAAAATCTATCAAAACCCTCCCGTCTCCTTCTTAATCATAGCAGGTCAGTTTGGGGCCTATTTCTGTACTAAGTTTTGTAAAAGCACTGTCTCATTCAGACTCTGCCCCAAGCTTGCGAGGAGATGTTACCATCTGTGTAACATCTGGGTCCACAGTCTTGCGTATTCATTCCTGACTCCTGCCCTTAACCACCTGGTCTGATTGTCCTTACTCAGTCAGAGTCTTTTGCGTTGCTTGCCTTAGAGCAGGGAGCAGGACCACATTAAATTTTTAGATCTTATTTGGGACATCCATTCACTCCAGAAGACACTCATCCTTAGAAACAAGGGTCCAGAGGCCAGAGTGACCCATCATAGGGAAAAGGGAGGAGCTGGCTGAGCAAAGCTGAACCAAGGGACATGGCTCAGGGTAGTGCCTGGCCACTACATGAGGTCTCTTGCTGCTGAACTTGGCGGCCTGCTTGGTTTGTTTTGTTTGAGACAGGGCCCTGCTGTGTAGTTTAGGTTGCCCTGGAGCTTACTATAAAGCCCAGGCCAGCCTCAAATTCACAGTGATCCTCCAGCTTCAGCCTCTCAGGGGCTGGTAATGTAGATGTGCACCACACCGTCCAGCTTGAATTGGGAGCTAATGCTTTTACTTCCTCTTTTCTGTGGCCATGATTGTGACTTTTGGCCTCACTAGGTACATGAACAGTGGCCAGAAGCTTGTCTAGCTATTAGCAAGTTCCACCATACCTTAACCCAGAGCCATGAGTTCCATGCAGTGTGAGGAGACCATCTCTCTCACTTGTGGTGAATGCGGTTTTCCTTGTTCTCCAAAACTGGCAAAGTTCTACAGTCCTGTTGGTAAAAAGCCCCAAATAGGGGCTGTTGTCTAGCCTATTATAAATACACTACCAATTATTTAGCCAGCTGCTAAGAATTGGGCTGCCTAATGCAAGTCAGAGAATGGAAGAAAGATGAACTTGGCAACTGGATCTAGAGGTGCTATACTTGGAAACACTTTAGCCTTGAAGTCCTAATTTTGTTGTTGTTACTTGAGGCATAGTCTCACTATGTAGTCCCGGCTGGCCTCAAACTCATGGCAATTCTCCTGCCTCAGCTTTCTGAGTGCTGGGATTAGGTATGTGTCACCTGGCATTAAATGCTAAGTTCTTCAGGTATGAGTCATCTCCAAGATTCCCATGAGAGAAGGAAGAAGATAAGACAGGAATGTCTTTTTCAAATTGGTCCTCCTCCTGAAGAGGGAAATATCTGTCCATCCTGGAGCCTCCAAGCCACTGGGCTCATCTTACTCCAAAGTTCGTATTCAGGGGATTCGCAAATGTTGGGTTGGTCTGAATAGCTGTGCGAGACAAAAGGTGTTGAAAGTTTTGGGATGCTTTTGGTCCAGTCCTTTCTTACAGGCCTTGCCATCTCCCAAGACTAGAAGCATCTCTCCCAGGTAGATGGTTGTGTCGCAAGGGGAAGGGTGGGAAGTGCTCCTGGGGAATCCTGGGCCTATTTGAGGACTTGGACGGTATGATCTAGAGAAACCCTGTTCTCAACAATAGAGTGATATAAACTTTCCCCAGAATCTCAACAGGTCCTCTAGTAATGTTCTTTTAACCTACAGAAAAGAGATAATAGTTAGTCTCTAAGGTTGGTCTTCTAAAAATAGAGATTTGAGCAGATGTAGGAACAGTTGCTGGCTCTCCTGTCTATTCCTATCCCTCCCTCTCCCAGAGAGAAAAGGAATCTAAAAGGAGAAAATGCTTTCATCTATTTACAACTGGAGTAGAACAGATGACTGTTCAGTTTTTCCCTTTGCAGAGCTTCTGGAGTAAACTCTTCCCCAGTGGAGATAGCATTAAAGAAACTCTAGAAAACATAGATTTAAAAGTATCCCATACAGACTGGAAATGCTTCCTCACTTGTATTTGTGCTACGTCACTAGTGTTAGGGGCCCATCCCCAGAGTTGCCTCCCTAGAACATAGCTACACATATAAATCAAAGCTGTTGTGCACAATCTCATAGACTCTGGACCTGTAGTTAAGAATTTCCATTCCAGAGGTGAGTAGCAAAATGAATTTTTTCAAAAGTAGTAAAGTTGGAATTTAAGATCTTTCTGTCCTTTGTTGTCATATCAGGAGGGGTTAGTACTCGGGATCTAACCCAGGGCCTTCACACTGAGCTATCGTGGGCCCTTTTTTATTGTTTGAGTCAGGGTCTTGCTAAAGTTTCTAAATTGCTCTGGCTTGGATGGAATTTAGAATCCTCCACTTAGAATCCTCCTGCCTCAGCCTCCCAGAATTCTGGCCTTAGAAGCATGTACAATCCCTCTGGGCTTGTCACAATCTGAGCAAGTGACTGTCTCACCTCCATGTCCTTCTTCAGCATCCTGGGGGGGGGGGTTTCCAAAAGGTGGACTGTCATCTCTAAGGATATCTTTTCCTGTGGGACAGCTTGGGACCATGAATCGTGAGTGTGAGTAGGAGGCTTACTCACATTACTCATGACATTACTTTCTCGTTCCTCCTGCAGAATTATCATTTACCACATGCTTAGTGGTTGTCAGTGACAAAGGGGTAAGCCAGTACATACAGCTATCCTTGGCACTCCAAGGCAGACTAGTTGAAGGATTGCCTGGATACCCAGACCCACAAATGCTAAAGCCCCGTAGTATTTGCATACTACCTCCTGCATACTTGAAGTCACAGTACCTAATGACCACGTGTTGGCTGATGTGTTGTCAGCCCAGCCCTATGAGGCACATAGGTCTGTGCAAGCTTGGGGCTGTAGGGTGCTCTGTGGAGCACAGGAGAGAGGCTGGGGTCCTGGGAAGTATGGGAGCTATGGCAGGTATCACTCTGCTCTTGTGCATTTGGTATGGGGCTTGGTGTGCCACCTTTGCAGATTTAGCTTTTGGAAACTTTTTAAATCACTTTCCCAGTATAGTCGATCATTGGTTAATTGAGTTCATGAGTGCTGAAGCCCCGGATATAGACGGCCACCTGTATAGGCTGCAGTGGGTCCTTTCTGAAGGGCGTGTGTCATGCTGTGCCAGGACCAGGGTGATGCTCAGGAGGGTGTAAGAGCACTGAGACAGCATGACCAGTGACAGCTGAGTGATCAAAAGTGGCGCTGGGTGTGGTGGTACAGCCTGTAATCCCAGTGCTCCAGGCTGAGGCTGAGGCTAAGGCTGAGGCAGGAGGATCACTGTGAATTGAGGCTGGCCTGGACTGTGTAATGAGTTTAACGGCCCTGAGTCTTTCTCAAGAAACCAAACCAAACCAAGTTTTAAAAAGTGTTTCAAAATCATGGCCACTTCTTGTTCACAGCAGGGTTATTAAAGAAAAACTTTGTGGGACCTTTAGCCATGCCAACACAAACATTTTATTAAGCTTATTTTGCCTAAATAATTAAGAACATTTTAATCTAGGAGTGATTTAGAGCAGTGTTCTCTGGAACAGAGTAAAGGATGGAGTTCCTCTTTTGCAAAGTTATTTTTGAGCAAAAAAAATCTTCTGTAGCTGAGTGGTTTTGCAAAGCAAGCACCTATTAAATAGTATATTGTATTGAAGTTGACTTTGCTTAAATGCTATTTTTCACTCAAGAAAATTGTAGAAACTGTGGCCATCATTAAGTAGGACAGGTTTCTTGGGTGTAGCCCACTCAATCTAGTAAGCCAGGTGGAAGAAGCAGAGGCCTGCTAGGAGTGACTTCAAAGATTCCGAGAACTCCACCCTGCGGAGTTTCCCTATTCTAAGCCTGCAGGTACTCAGGGTGGTTGGGGTCTGGGCAGATACGCATCAACGCTGCCTAGGTTAGCACTCAGCAGCCACAGACCTGGGATAGGGGAATCGGAGCACATCTTAGGGCGTGGACAAATCCGGAGATCTGGCTGAAGATGCAATTTGGAAGTACTGAATGCATCTTTAAGCTAGTAGG
>PVJA010024183.1:20000-32109 GCA_004027025.1 Myocastor coypus
TATCTCAGCTTCTCCGTAGCTCTGGGATTACAGGTGTACGCCACCACCATGCCCAGTTTTGTGGCTGGCATGGTGTGCCTGGGTCTTGAACCTGGGTCCTTGTGCTTAATAGACAGGTAAGCACTTAGACCACTGAGCTGTCTCCCCAGCCCTCTGCTTCCTTCTGAAGCTCCAAATAAATGACATGAAGACATTTATAAAATCCCGTCATCCAAGCAAGACAAAAACAAAGGAATAAACACACATAGGAGATAGAAATAAAATTGTGAATGCTAGAAAACTTGGATGACAAATGGTTCAACAGAGTCAAGAAACCACGGGAGAATTAAATAAGCTAGTGGATGTCGAACAGTCAGATGCACCAAAGCTACTTAGGAGAGATTCAGGCAGATGCAAAAAGAAAATATTTTGACCAGAATGAGAAAAAGCCACAAACTTCCTGCAAAAGGTATTATTTAGCCATTAAAAAAAAAGAGTAAAATCCAGTCAACTGTGGCAACATGGACAGAACATGGGGACATTCTGCCAAGTGGAATAAGCCGGGTACACAGAGGCAGGTACTGCTTGATCTTGCTCATACATAGAAGTCAAAATAAAAGTTGTCTTATGGAAGTCAAGAGAAGAATAATAGTCTCTAGAGACTTGGAAGGCTAAGCAGGAGGTGAGAGAGATGAAGGTTGTACAGTAGAACGGAAATAGAGTCAAGAGGACATGTTCCCATGCTCCCAAGCAAAGCAGGGTGACTAGTGTCTACAAAAATTAGTTTTACCTTTCAGAATAACTCCAGAAGAATCCAGAGGTTTCCAACACATAGAGATGGTAAATGTTCGAGGAGATCAAAGTGCTAATTGCCCTGATTTGATTGTTACATATTGTATACATGTACGAAATAGTCACACTACATTCCATAAATGTGTAGAAATATGATATGTCAATTTAAAAAAAGCTGATATCAATTGGTACTGCCTGGGAATGGCAGAGGAAGGAATGTGGAAGAGACTTATTCCTGACCAAAAGCAAGGTTTGAATGATATAGGCTTGGAGAAATTGAAAAGGTGATTGTATACATATAAATAGCCAAAAGGAATAGGTTGTGTATTAAAATTACATGAATCTCTAGTATTATTCTGTGTAGAGAAGCATTCCAGGCAGTGTACTCTAAATGGAGACCTTGAGCAGGTACTGAGTCAACAAATGGTTTTTCTGGTGACCCCTGAGTTGCTGCAGCCCACAACAAAGCACAGTCAAACTCTCAAGGACGATGACACATGTGGCTCCAAGCTCTGGGAAGACAGCTCTGAGCCAGGCCTGCCGGGTCCCAGCCAAAGGCGCAGGAGCCAGACCTTGTTATCCTTAGATGGACCGAGGGGCACTGGGTGCTTGCAGAAGAGGGTAGGAGGGAAGACAAGCTTGGGCTGAGTAAGGATGGGATGCTGAAGTCACCTGTCGGAACCCACCATGTCCTGTTTGTGTCATGTCATGGCCCAGGGACTGCGTTTTTTCACAAACATAAATTTGCCTCCAGCCCTCTCTGAGAAGAAACCATACAGAGCCATCTTGTGGTGAGAAAAAACAAAACAAAACAAAACAAAAAAACATCACACAGTTTCTGACCCGAATACTGCCTTGGGTTTTATTTGACATTAACAGGTGTAAATAGCTCTGCTTGCTGTTCTAGTCTCCATTCTTCCCATATGGTCTGGCAGTATTTTAAAGTGGTCAGCAAATGTTGACAGCAATACATACTTGTCCCACTAACACATTTACCACAGGTAATTAAGTTAACCACCTGATAAAAGTGTAATTGGATGCTATAAGGCTGACTGTTGTCTGAAAAGACTTTGATTGACAGTTACTTGTGTAGGTCTCTTGGTTATGGTTATCTTTATAGGCACATAATCTAATCCAAATTTGATCATTATTTTGTGATTGGATTAAAGTAAATAGTCAAATTGGGTAATCACGATCTGGGAAGATTTTATTATTTGCCTCAATGATAGGGTTTGGATTTTTATATTGTTGGAGCATAGTCAGAAATGAGACTGCCTGCTTGTGGATATTGCCAAGTGCTAGGCGGCAGCCACACCCTGCGTGTCAGGGCTAACCCTAATTCATAGGAGACAATTCCTGGAGGCCATACAATATCAATCTGTGTGCTGCAGGGATTCCTGTCTCCCCTTTTGGAAGCATCTATCATTTCTCACGAGCCTTCTATCATGTTGCAAACAGAATCAACACACATTGGGTTGGTTCCACCAAACCATGGGGAACGTGCCTGCTGGATTCTGTGAACAGATGCTCAGGGTGTGAATGGCAAGGCAGCTGCTGCTGGAGCACCACTGTCCCCCTAGTCGAGGGATCTTATGAATAACTTGAGCAGCACAGAGGTTCATCAGGTTGCACCAGCTATGCATGAGATGCAGGGTGCTTTGCCTATCCTACACACAGACTCTACCCTTTAAATAAACAGGCTCCTGCATAAACTCTTCGGGCACACACATCTTGAGTGCTTGTTATAAAAGATGCTTTTCTAAAGTGGGGACAACTTAGGTTTTCCTTACTCTCCATCTACCAGGTGTGTTTGCTGTTTCCAGCAACTTCCCAGCAGCCTTAACTGTGTTGGGAAGAGAGGACCTCAGCGCGCCTGAGTTTTGTCCCTGGAGCCGTGTCTCAAGACATGGAGCAATGGAAGATCATGGGGCTCAATGTGGTGCTGACATTTCCAGGCACAAAATAACAGCCTCAAACCCATGGCTTTGGCCATGTACTTCAAGCTGGCTAAGACAGGGTTCAGTACAGTTTTTAAAATTAAACTTTGCCATATTCAGAGGGCGGCCTGGAATGTGTTTCCTTCTCCTCCGCACCTGTTCGGGCCCCCACTCCCCGGGCCCAGAGGCAACCTGATCTTTGCCCGGCAGACACAGAGGCGCCTCCTCAGCCTCAGCCCAGAGCCCTCAGGGGCCTCTGAGCCTGCTGACTTCCTGTAGGGTGCGCTGGCCTGCCCACGTGTTGGCTCCTGGCAGTGCTGGTCTTCTCCAGGGTTCCTGTGTGTAACGTGACACCAACGCTTTCCCCGAGGCGCTAAGTGCCATGGGTGCAAGCACTGCTCAGGTCACAGGACCTAAGTTCTCACTGCGGGGCTGCTCAGCGACTGAGAACAGGTAAGGGACAAACACACATCACAGTCTATGTATTGAAGCTGTGGATGATCCCACCTGGGAATTTGGGGGCCAAAGACAGGATGAAAATCAGAATCTCGAGAGCCGGGCGTGGTGGCACGTGCCTGTAATCCCAGCACTTGGGAGGCTGAGGCAGCAAGATCAATGTGAATTCGAGACCAGCCTAGGCTACAAAAGTGAGCTCAAGACCAGCCTGAACTACATAGTGAGACCCTGTCTCAAAAAGACAAAAAATAAATAAATAAATAAATAAAATAAAATAAAATAAAAAGTCAGAGAGTGGCACAGAGCTGGTGGCTGGGTGCCTGCTCAGCAATTGGCCAGGACCAGAGCTCTCTGTCTTTAAACTCAGAATCTTGGATACTGTGTTTGCTGATCAATACAGGCCTTGGGAAGCCTATGTATTCATGACACCTTAGAAATTCAGCAGTTCTCACAAAATATGCATTTGTCCCATGAAGGACTTGGCTAGGGTGGCCCTTGGCCTAGCACAGCTCTGCTGTTGCCTGCTACACTCTGCGAGGCTCACCTCAGGGTGCCCAACACCTGGCAGGAGCAGGAAGTCAGGGAGGCCATTTGTGCTGCCAATTTCAAATTACCCTTTGCAAATACAGTTCCCTTTATGGAGCAAACAGAATCACCCAGTTCACTTACAGAGCAAGAAAGAACTTTATCCATCATTAATGTTTTACTACCTTTCTCAAAAAGCGTCACCTTTAACCTTCGGATCAACTTTAAACCAAGGCTAAGGAGTGAAAGCTCCGGGTGCTGGTGCTGTCCCTGTGCCAATGCTGTTTCCATCTGGAGAAACAAATAAACACAAAGATAAACTTTTAAAGCAAATGATGAAGCAGACCCAGGATCTCCAAAACAGAGATAGCAGCCACTCAGACCTCGTTTGGGATGATATATGGCTGTCTGCCCAAGCGCCGCCTAGCCTGGGACTGTGCCGGGCCTCTGCAGTCCTGGTGCTAAAGGGAGCCCTGCCTTCCATGGCTTGGAAAACAGCAGGCCAAGTAGGTAGAGCAAGCTAGTTGGAAAACTCTTGCAGTCAGTACAGTCCCAGAAGAAACTGACCAAAGGATGGCCTGAAGGATGTGGTGCTTCCACAAATATCCCAGCATCACAAGAACTACCAGCCAAGGTCCTACTGAACACCATTGCTTCCAAGAATTTTAGTCAAACATGGTAGTAGAAATGGCATTAGAGAAGCCAAGCCAGGAGGACAGCTGGAGCCCCTAGTGACACAGAGCAGTCTCCAGAGCTGGTGCCACCAGCCTGCCGCCCAGCCCACCTCCAGCTAAGCAGGGAATTGTTTTGTATGTAAATGATAGTTCTAACACTTTCATTTTTGTAGATGACTAATGCCTAATTATTTATGACCTAGAAGTGAGTCATTAGGAGCTAGTACAATTTATTATTTGTGCACTAGAATTAGCACAAGACTAGAATTTACTAAAGATTTAACCTGGGATCCTTCCTGGAAGCCCAGCTGCTTCTGTGGTCAGGTTGGAATTCCTGTAATGTGGATGAAGAATGCTTTATTATCAGCGCTGTCTTGAGTTGGTTGCATTTTACAACTAGGGTTTTTCTCATTTTTAACTTACTGTTAACTACTGTTTCAAGTCTTTATTCATGACATAGTTTGTCACAGGTGTTTTGGTTGGTGGGTAGTGGTGTGCTTTGGCATCAGCCTATACCATTTGAGAGAGTACTGAGTGCATGAAAGCATGGAGTCCACACCAATGCCTTTATTGCCAAATAAAAATGTACATAATTATGGTACATGTATGTGAAGAGTTTCTTTTCTTTTCTTTCTTTTTTTTTTTTTTTTTTTTTTTTTTTTTTTTTTTTTTTTTTTTTTTTTTTTTTTTTTTTTTTTTTTTTTTTTTTTTTTTTTTTTTTTTTTTTTTTTTTTCTTTTGCTTGTTTATTTCTTTATTTTTATGGCTGGCTCAGCCTGCTCTGAGGGCAGGGCTGGTGCAGCATGTGGTGCCAGGGATCGAATCGTGGTCCCTGCAGCCACCTAAGTTTTCCTAAGCAGGCGCTTTAGACAACTGAGCCATCCTGCCGGGCCCCTGGGGTTCAAACTTTTGACCTTGCACTTGCCAAGCAGGCACTTGTGCCACGGAGCTATCTCCGCAACCCCTATGTGAAGAGTTTCTTTTCTATGCCACATGGAAACTGATGAAACTGGGTAAGCTGTAAGGTTTTTGGCTTGACCAAGTGAGATGTTGGCTTACATGTTTTGCAAGCCACAATTTTAAAAGCCTAAAAATACACTGCACCAATGTTAGCAACCACCCTTAAGTGCAAAAATGTGTGTATAACAGTAAGGGGAAAAATGTAAGACAAACAAATGAATAATGAATAATGATACTGTCGAACTTTAGTCGTTACTCAAATAATGTTTTAAAAAACTAGAAGAATATATGTTTTAAACTACTTACATTTAGATAATTCAAGGTACACATGACATACTTAAGTATAACTAGCATTATTAAAATATTCACTGTTAGTTTCTTAGGTCTAAACAATCAATAAAGCAATCAATCAAAGTCTTGATTGGTGGGTAGGTGGTACTTGACATTTCTCTGATATAAGCAGCCTAATTTCAATCGAGGCAGTTTAAAACCACTAACATGACATAAATGTAAAGCTTGGGAAAGATGGCCAGTAGTTCATTTAAGCTGTGTTGCTGCCATACAGCTACCACAGCCTGAATAACCACAAGAGCACAGACCCTAGTAAAATGTAGTAAAAAGAAAAAGTGAGGTAGTGATCAATTTTCTGTGTTAACTTTGGTTTGTATAGTATTTATCTAATTATAACATTACATGATTTAATTTTAAATAATGGTTATGTTTAATAACTGACTGAAGACTCTAGAAGATTCTTGAAAATTCTTGCCAGCCTATACTTACTAGCACACCAGTGAATGTGGCTAATTTTTCTTTGTTTCCCGTTCCAGATTTCTTCAGTTTATAATCTGGTCAGCATCTAAGCAGGAGTGCAACTTCCCTCTAGTTAGTCCCTTGCCTTTGTTAAGTCACTGCTCTGGGACCTGCCCTGAAGCAGAGCTCTGTCTGTCTGCAGCCCAGACTCGCCAGGGCAGGTCTGCGCTTCTGCCAGTGCCAGAAGCCCAGCCCCACCATAAAGAGGAAGTGCTAGGAGCAATTTGAGAATTAGGAAGAGAGTGCCAGCCAGTGACTAAAACAAGTGTGGTCATAAAAATCTGCCCCAGGTTATGTCCTGGGAAACAAGGTGCTGCCTTAAATGTGTTTCATTTTTTCTCCCTGAAAAATGTAAGGGCAAACTTTAATTGTGGGGAGGCCATAAAACTCAAACTCTAGTATCAAAGGGCATTTATTTCCAAGGACAGGTACATATGATTTATACAATTTATAATGCTTAACCAATGATGAAAAAGCTCCCCTTTCCCCTTTGTAAAAAAATACATTGATCCTTTCATTGGTCAAGTGTGGATTTTTAAAGTTCTTTCCTCAGTGGTATTGGATTTCTAATTGTAACAGCTCTTCATGTCCTTCAGAAAGAATGTATTTATTTAAAATCACAACAGGAAGGCTTCCTCCACCTCCCACATCTACTTTTTTTTTTCATAGGAACTGGGGTCCCCAAGGTTCTGTTCTCTCACCCTGCCCAGGGGACTGCCACACACCTGATTCCAGCTTCCATCTCTTGTCACATCTTGCTATTCGAGCAAAGAAGCATCACTGAAGGAGAAGCTGTTCTTTTCTCGGAAGTCTTCTTATTAGTAGTTTCCTTGAGTAGAAAAAGTGATCTTTAAAGTTACTAATTTGGAGTCCAGCCTCCGTGGCTCATGCCTGTGATCCCAGCCCTTGGAAGGCAGGAAACAGGAGGATCACTGTGAGTCTGAGCTGTGTAGTGAGACCCTGTACCAAAAAAAAAAAAAAAAAAAAGTTATTAATTAGGAAGCCACCTTAAAGTTTTGATTCTGAAAAAGGGCCCATTTTAAAATAAACATATTTAAATATACAACTTTTGTTCACTTTAGATATTTAAGAATAGTTCAGTAGCAATCATGACTGTTCAATTCTGCTTGTAACTTCCTTTGCATGGGTCAAGGGAAGTGGCCATCCTGAGATCCAACGAACTGGTCTCCAAGAGGGACCTGGGGAAAGGAGAATGCAGGTGGCATCTGCTGAAACAACACTGTCACCTAAGATTTGAATGACTGGCACAATAGCATTTATGTTCATGCAAATAGATGTTTTTCTTTGTGCTCAGATGGTGTGTTGAGCTTTCAGAACAAGGTCTTTTTAAAAAAATTATAATTTTTTTTTTGTCTTTTCAAGACAGGGTCTCGCTGTACAGTTCAGGCTGACCTTGAGCTCAGTTTTGTAGCCTAGGCTGGTTTTGAACTCGCACTGATCCTCCTGCCTCAGCCTCCTGAGTGCTGGGATTACAGGCGTGCACCACCACGCCTGGCTATATAATTTTCTTTTATGTTGAAGAGTAAAAACAAGAGCAAGAAAAGTAAAAGCAAGGACAGAAACAGGGTAGCACATAAGAATGCATATGTTATGGATTTTCAAAACAAGAATAAATGATTAATAGGGATTGATATATTATCTATTTTTATTGTCAGATTTGTTGCTCAGATTAACAGATACACTTATGCAAGATGGGGCATATGATTGAATATTATCACATGCTTTTAAGAAATCTTAAATTTTTGTTCTTAACCCATTTTCTTTTATTACCTCTTTAAAAATTACTTCAAAGGGAGTATAGTAATAACTGATATAACATTAGAAATGGTACAGATTTAGAAGACCAAGATGACAGGTATTTCAAGTATGGCTTTAGTATTATGTATTGTTGTCCTCAATGTAGTTGCTTAGTTCACAGATACCAACATAGAGAGTTAGTCAGGGTGAGAATTCTACCCATTAACTGCTATTTTTAAAAACCTGATGAAGATTCTTAGGAACTATTACCTTAGCCATCTTGTATACATACATTTGTGGTTTTGCCCCTATGGAAAGAAACAGTACTTAAGGATTAAACAACAAAGAGAAAAGAACAAGGTCTTTTGACCAGGGATGCATTTTAGCATTTGAAGGCGGAAGCACTTCTCCCTAAGTTTCACTAATGAATTTCAGATGTCCTCTCCTTTATATAAACCTAGATCTCAGCTTGGCTCATGTTGGGAATTACTAGGGTTCAGGGACCGATAGTGCCTCGTCTTGCAAATGCCCACATGTCATAGCCTCCCATGGAGGCACCTGAGGTCTGATCCCCTGGACCTCAAGCTCTGTGTGCATTTTGTGTACACCCTACTAGAGCAGGTGCTTCTCTCCTATTTCTGGGAGGTTGTAAGCCCAGGGAGGCAGGCTTGTGAGCATGATTCATCTGGAACATTCTCCTGCTTCAGTTCTTGCTCCAATTTCTCCTAGCTTTAGCCCAGGTTGGGGGAAAAAAGTTCTACAACCAACCAGAAATATACAACTAGTTGTTTGCATCAGAGACTCATCTGTTATCTTATTCAGGTATCTCATGTAATCAGCAGATTTGTCTTAAACAGTAGGACCCATCTGAGTAAGGAGGGAGAGAGATGATCGCTTCCTGGAATGGCCCTTGAGTAAAGCAATGGGCTCAGCAGCAGACTTCAAGGGAGACCAGCTATGCATCTAGAACATCACTCAACAAATGACTGATTAAGCACTGCCTAATCTGAAGGAGAAAACAATTCTCTGAATGCTTTTGCCTAAAGTACTTGGACAAGTGACAAAAGTAGTTAACGTAGAATTCTTATTTAAATAGCTCCCTCTTGACAGGTGCTATGGCACATGCCAGTAATTCCAGATATTCAGGAAGGGAAACTACGAGTTCTGAAACTTGGACAACATAGCAATATTTATCTGTAAATAAAGTTTTTTAAAAACACAAAGTAGTCTCATTTGTATTTTGATCACATTTCATGTCTTGAGGGGCTGAGGAGATAGCACCATGGCACAAGTGCCTGCCTGGCAAATGTAAGGTCGTGATTTCGAACTCTGGTCCACTGCAAGGTCATGAGTTCGAACCCCAGTCCCACCCCCACAAACAGTAATCTAAATCTCACATTTCATGTCTGAAGATAAAATTATGTGTTGTGGCAATGAGAGCCTAAATTAAAAGCTCATGAGAAAGATTTTAATAGAAACTGGAAATTTCTATAACTTTTACTCAATTGAGATATTCTAGTAAATGTAAATGAGGTATCACCTACAGGATCTGGAATGAGAACATTCTCCAGGACATCAGCAACAGGCGTAGCCAAGTGCGATTTGATTCTGACTATTGGCTCCTCATTATTTTCTACGATAGTCACCTTGACTACTGGGCCTAACACACAAGCATGGATGTTTACTAAACATTTTGATGCTATGACAAATGTTTTGGATACTTGGATGAATGTGGTGAAAAATCCATAGGTCTGTATCAGTCAGGAGATCCCTGAGCTGAAGTCCAAATGAAAATTCTGCATTTCAGTGTGTTTACTAGATACACTGTGAGAGTCTGGTGATGTCTACGTGGTTATGTATGGGGCTCACACTTGGAACAATTTCATAAACTTTAGCCTTACAAAAAAGAAATCATAAGAAAACGTATTGTTATTCCCAGGTAATAGAGAAATACAGGAAGATGTGGAAGTTTTTTTGTTTGCTTGCTCATTTGTTTGTTTTTGTCTTTTTGACACAGGGCCTTACTATGCAGTTCAGGCTGGCCTTGAGCTCACTTTTGTAGCCCAGGCCAGTCTTGAACTCACACTGATCCTCCCGCCTCAGCCTCCCAAGTGCTGGGATTACAGGCATGCACCACCACACCCAGTGACGTGGGAGTTTTTTTAAATGTTGAGTTAATATAGGAAAAGTAGTTGTCTGAAATTACCTAATTATATGTGTTTGCCCTGGAATCATGGCCCAGGACGGTAGGCTCCCCATTCATTGATCTGTCTTTTTGCCACCTTCCAAGTGGGCTGTAAGAATCTTCACAGGCTGTCAGAGGCCCTCATAAGAGGGAACTGATTTGCACCTACCCCTGTCTCTGAGGGAGAAAATAAAGAGCAGGAGCCAGTCTCTCCCATACCCAGCATTCCCTTCTCCGTGCTAGCCAAGTCCAGGCTAACATGCACATCTCTCATCCCACATGCTGGCATCAAATCAAGTGAATAAAAGAGCTAACAGATTGTCCTGAAGTCTGATTTTTAAAAAGCTGATGCAAATGCAACATAACAGGCAGGAAATTTCTCCTAATCCTGGACATTTTCCTCTTCAACTTCAGTTACCAAAATTACTAAGATCAAAGTTGCTTTTCAAGGTAACTATGTATTGATTTGTAATAAAAGAAAAAGGACTCCACACTGTCAACTTAATTTTCTTTCCTTCTGCAATTATATAAGTTGCCTTTAAAATTATTATTGAACAATTAAGAAGCTATGAAAAGGCATTTATTGTTCAAATAGGACATTACAGCTTTTTGTAATTACATGTAGTCTTATATAAAAACATAAGGATACCAGTTAGATCCATGAAATGTTTATTGTATATCCTTTGGCTGAAGATTTTGAGCCAGCTGGAATGGCCAGTGAGATCACTAAAATGTCTCCAGTAACTCCCTATATTTGACTTTGGCACATTTTTAAAAGTCAAAAGAGGAATTTGCAAGGAACCATAAAAAGTCATTACATAAGCAGAACAGTCGCAGCTCCTCAACATCTGGGGAAGGCAGCACATCTGTCTTCTGTCTATTTCTTCCCTAAATGTCTCCCTGAATCAACTTTTATGGGGCTGGAGGAGGCAGCAGGGTGTTGTAAACATCCCATTCTACTTGAATCCGAGCAAGTTAACAAAGCCCCCATGACTATAAACACAAGATGCTGCATTCAGGGGAGAGACGTGTACAAGGAAGCAGAGGTCTTTGTGACAGTGGCTTCAGCGTGGGCCATAGGCCAGCTAATCACATTACCATGAGAGCCAAGAGGTGGCCGCAGACAGTAAAGCAAAGAGAAGGGGGAGGCAAGACTAATCTTAGTGAAAGGAACCTTCTGATGGATGCTGCCTGTACACAGCTGCTTGAAATCCCCATTTTTCCAGAATGGCATCACCTGGGCAGCTTCAGGGTCCTGGGGCTTTTTCAGAGTTTCATACACTGCCCCCAAATACTGGAGCCACCCAAGGCAAACAGACTTGCTCTTACAAAACAAACACGGTCATCACTACTCCCCCACTGAGAGACTTCTGCAGAAGCTGTTTTCCTTCGCTGTGATACTTTCAGCAAACCAGTCCCTAACTCAGTCAAAGTGATTTATTCCTCCAAGGATCTCAACAAAAGTCCAGTTTTGAGGGGCCAGGGAGATAGCTCAGTGGAATAAGTGCTTGCCTGGCAAGTGCAAGGTCCTGAGTTCAGGGCCTAGTACTGCCAAAAAAAAAGTCCAGCCTTCAGCATCTTCCACAACTTTGAGGGAGGAAGTAGAATTAAATCTGAGGTAATTGGCCTCGCCTCTGCGTTCCCAGGACTAACTTCCTGTTCCAGCCCAGACACAAATCCCACCCCTGGGAGCTGAGCCCGCACGCCCTCTGGGTCAGGATCCTTGGCCTGCCTTCCCTTTCCCCGCCGCCCCCCCTTTTTTTTTTGAACCCCTGCAGCCCAAGCTCCAGCACCGAACCCATCAAATAGCCCGTTTGGCAACCGATCCGGTCCAAGAGCCTACCAGGACTACTCAATCCCAAAGCTCCACCTCCACCTACAGACCACATCTGCCAGGATTCACAAAAGCTAGCAGCCAGAGCCCCAACACAAGAGTCAGGAACCTCTGTAGAAGAACCACCTTGGAGTCTCCAGACCAAACGCCCATAGACACAGCATAACACCACCAAAGTGCAGAGGTCGCTTCCATACAAA
>PVJA010024184.1:8330-32244 GCA_004027025.1 Myocastor coypus
AAAAAAAAAAAAAAAAAAAAAAAAAAAAAAAAAAAAAACCTAAGGACTGTAAACTATAAATGTCATCTCTTATTTTCAGAGCAGAAAATACATTGCAGAGACCCAGACAGGTTGGATGACAAAACTCTGAAACTAATCCACAGGGATTAAGAGGTAATAGGAAAATGAACACCAAAGTATTCAAAGTATTTATATGGTATAACTTTTTCATTTTTACTTCACAATGATACTTGGAAAGAATGAAAAAGAATAACATTTATAAAACTAAAATCATATTTCTGGCCCTCTGCCTGCTTAGTGTTATAGCTTGTCTATAGATCTCACACACACACACACACACAACACAAGCCTCCTGAGCTCATAGCTGGGACTTTTGAGACAGACTAGATCATGGGTGTGTGATATTGGCTCAGCTCACTGATTGGTTTAGCACAGTTCTAGGTGTGGGTGACAGATTTGCTGAAGAGGAAAGATCCAACCTGATTTTGGATGACACCAACCAATGGGTTTGTAGCCTGGGTAGAATAAGAAGGCTCCCTGTTTCCTGCCTGCCATGTCGTGAACCGTCTCTCCTCTACCATGGCACCTTGGCCATGCTGCTCTGCCTCAGAGTCAGACAACATTGGGTTGTAAACTATAAATCTTTCCTCCTTTAACTTGTAAATGTTGGGCATTTTGTTCCAGCAACAAGAAAGTAACTAGACACTCAGCATGGGAAAAGACACTGACCAGAATTTTCCTATGTGAGGAGAACTCAGTACAGGGTGAAAACTGCTAGTGAGAATTCCAAGATCAGTTCACAGCACACCATTGGATTAGACCAACTTGGTTTTTTTTGTTTGTTTGTTTGTTTTTGTTTTTGAGACAGGGTCTCACTATGCAGTTGAGGCTGGCCTTGAGCTCACTTTTGTATCCCAGGCTGGTCTCGAACTCGCACTGATCCTCCTGCCTCAGCCTCCCGAGTGCTGGGATTACAGGTGTGCACCACCACGCCCGGCTCCGACTTGTTTTTTAATGTTTTCACTTTTATTTCAACAACTCCAAAAAACATATAATGAAGCAAAGATCTGAAGTCTTGAAAGTTTATGACAGGAACTCTGTATGTTGCATGGAGAGAACTTATTTAATTAATTCTCAAGAAAATGAGACAGAAGGTACACCTAAGGCATTGGCTCTGTAGAATGGCATGCCACGTAGATCTAACATCATCCAGCGTGAGGCACATGGTCCCTAGTGCGGAAAGCAAAACAGAAGCAGAGCGTGGAGACAATTCACTACAAGCGCTTGATTGTGTGAACACTGAAATCCAGCTAGAGATGGATATAAAGCTTAGAGGACCTGGCAGAATCACAGGATTCAGAAAAAGATTTCTGAAAGGGACCTCACTGGGTGCCACAACTAAGACGCACATTTTGTCTAAAGAAAAAATACACAAAATGTTTGCGTATCTTAGGATTTGCTTTTTAAAAACTTTATCAATGAGGAGTTCTTTGTTCCACTGGGATCTCAGGAGAAAGAAGGGATGGGAATTTGAAGGCAAAAGTTGGACAGAAATACCCTTCCTGAGGGACAACCCACTCAGGACCCTCCTCCTGTTCCTCTTTCAGATAGGAGCTTTCTTTCCCTTAACAAACAAATCTATTCTGAAAAAAAAAAAAAAAGAAAAGAAGGAAAGAAAGAAAGAAAGGAAGAAAGAAAGAAAGAAAGAAAGAAAGAAAGAAAGAAAGAAAGAAAGAAAAGAAAGAAAAGAAATACCCTTCCTAATAAAAGATAAAAGGTTTTGGAGCCATATAAGAAAGGAGGAAAGAGTAGTGTTTAGAAGAGAATAGAAGACTCCAGAAGTCTACATGTGCTAGAAAACTATCCCCTTCCAAGGCCTCCAATCTTCAATGGAGTCCCATAAGCTTCCAAGCTGCGAAGTCTCCTCTAGGCAATGGCGGGAGGCCACAGTCTGTCTGAGAAGAGCCCCAGTCTGAGTCAGTGCTTCGCGGATTCCCAACAGCCAATGCTTGCCTCCCTCAGCTTGCAGCAGAGCCCGCCCTAGTGGCCTTCACTTGAAGCAGGGTGCACTCTGCCTGTCCTCATGACAGGGCAGAGCAACTGGGAAATTCACATCCCTGGGGACTAGACTGCTCCATCACTCAACAGAGGAAGGTGTAGGTACCCCAGAGCTGCCTCTCCTGAGTGGGGTGCTTGTGGGACGCACATGGGCCAGCCTTCCTGTTAACCAGTGTTTTGGTTTCATGAACAATATATTCAGTACCACTGAGAGCCAGTCCCTGGGTCAGAGGAAAGTGTTCAGTGATCAACCAGTCCCTTCTTCAAGGAACTTACAGGGTATTAGGGAAACTCCCGCAAACACATAAAGAATTCAAGTCCCCATTCCTAGTTTTAGTCATCTCTCTTTATCTCATTTTTGTCAGTCATTTTCTAAAATAGACCCCTGAAAACCAGGCATGGTGGAACTTAGCTTTAACCCCAGCTATTTAGGACAATGAAACAGAAAGTTAGCAAAATGCAAGGCCAGCCTGGGAAATTTAGTGAGACATTGCCTCAAACAAACAAAAAATTAAAATAAAATTTGCATGGAGTACAGCTCAGCACTCACTGAATTAAGCCCCCAAAAGTACACACACACACACAGACCAGTGAAGTCTAAAATTTTTTCAAAAATGGACACCGTACAGGGGTAAACCAGGGAAGATGAACTTGGAAATGTCTTTCTCTTCATTTTTTAACAGCTGTGACAAAGTCCTGTTGTGGGAAGATGAACGGCCAGGCCTCTCTGCCTGAATGACTCAGCATACCTTCGAGAGGGACATGAACAGCGAAGTGTGGGTGCTAAAGAAACATGCTTTCTCAAGGTCACTGCCAATGCGCCTTCTGCGGGTGCTGTAGAGCAGATTTCCAGTGGTCTGGGACCTATCCAGTCTCACCACACCCCTCCTCATACTTGTCCTCCAAAAAAATTGGGAATGACATAACTTGAGATAGAAAGGGACTGGTCAAAAGGGTTGAGGCTCTGCTCAGGCCATGCCTAGAGATGGCGCATCTTCCAGCACGTTAGCCCAGTGAGTCCCACATCCCCAGAGCAGAAAAACCCAGAGCAGGCTGCTTTCTGGGGTCCCACAGCTGCTGCCTATATAGAACATGCACCTATGTGACTCCACTCACCCTGGGGGCAGCTTTTCTGAGCCTAGGCATGGGGGGATGGCCCACAAGGAACCCTAGTTGTTTACTCTCTCCTGTGGCCTCACTACATAAAACTTGCTTTATGTAACGCTGTATAACATGTTCCAGACTCTGACAACCCAAATGCCAGCGCACAGCGGCCCAGCTTCTCCGCTGCTCCTGCTGTGAGGACTCAGCACCAGTTGATAGCCGTGGAAAATCCTCCTCACCTGGTCCTCTGAGGGAGCCTGCCCTGGGAGCAGAGTTGATTGGCAGCCTCTACTGCTGCACTTGGGACCCATGAGGGCATCCTCGTCAGGCAATGCTCCCCCAGGACTTTTCTCTGCGAAATGCTCAGCAGACCAGGAGTGCTAGAACCAGGCTTCTCTCACCAGTGTGAGACTCATCCAACACATAGCTTTGTCCCAAGAACTCACCATTGGCTGCAGCAGTCTCAACACCATGCTGAAGCCCAGAGCCCTTCATAACTGTGGTTTTGTTTTTGTTTTTGTTTTTGTTTTTGTTTTGTCTTTTTGAGGCAGGGTCTCACTATGCAGTTCAGGCTGGCCTTGAGCTCACTTTTGTAGCCCAGGCTGGTCTCAAACTCACACCGATCCTCCTGCCTCAGCCTCCCAAGTGCTGGGATTACAGGCATGCACCACCATGCCTGGCTATAAATTTATTTATTTATTTAATTTTATTTTTTTTTTAGAATGTTTTAATTTTATTTTATTTTCTTGTTTCAGAACTTTTGTTTGTTTGTTTATTTATTTTTATGGCCGGCTCAGCTTGCCCTGAGGAGAGGACTGGTGCAGCATGTGGTGCCATGGTGCCGGGGACTGAATCGTGGTCCCTGCAGCCGCCCAAGCTTTCCTAAGCAGGCGCTTTAGACCACTGAGCCATCCTGCCAGGCCCTATTTATTTATTTACTTATTTATTATTTTTAAACTTTTTAATTTTTTTGTGTGAGGGGCTAGGGATTGAACTCAGGCTGTTGCACGTGCCAGGCAAGCACTAATTCTTTTTTTTTTATTTTATTTTTTTTTTATTTTGTCTTTTTGAGACAGGGTCTCACTGTGCAGTTCAGGCTGGCCTTGAGCTCACTTTTGTAGCCCAGGCTGGTCTCGAACTCACAGCGATCCTCCTGCCTCAGCCTCCCGAGTGCTGGGATTACAGGCGTGCGCCACCACACCGGGCAGGCAAGCACTAATTCTGCTGAGCTATCTCCCCAGCTCCCTAACTGTGATGGTCAATGTTGACTGTCACCTTGGCTGGCCTGAGGGACCCCTAAACCATTCGTAGAGCACACCTCTGTGTGTTTCTGGGGGGATCATGGGAACCCACTTGGCCCCAGCCTGCTCCACTCTGCTCTGCCCTGTGCTGTTCCTTGGCTGCCATGGGGTGGGCAGCTGCGCTGTTCTACACCCATTCACGATGATGTTTCTACCTTGGAGCCAGATGACCACGGACTGAGACTTCTGAAACTGTGAGTCAGAACAAGTGAACTCTTTCTCCTTCAAGCTGCATGTGTTAGGGGTTTCATCCCAGTGGCAGGATGTCAATGCTCTGACCAGTCTCCTTCCTTCCGGGGTGCCCCTTTCAAGTGTCCAGCCTGCAGATGGCTGTGGCTCAGCTTGTTCCTTCACAGGTGTTACCTTCAGTCCATGCCATACACAGCTACCTCTGTTCTGCCTCCTGCTGCTGAGAATACCAGAACTTACAGCCACCTAGAGGCGGCTATTACTCTGTTTTCTTCTGGTTTTTACTCTCTGTACTTAATTCACAGGTTTCATTTTGCTCTCTTTCAGCATTTTACATTATAGTAAATGTGGTTTCTAATATTATTGTACTTCATGCATAAATTTATACAAGTCTGATACATGCAAGTATAAACATTACCAATTCCTCTTAAATTGGATATGCAAGGATTTCCCATTTTTTCGTGAATAAAGGACAGTAATCAGTGCCTGTGTAATACCTTTGGGCATAATAGCTCCCTTACCAGTAGTGGTGGATTTCAGAGCCTCCTGGGACAGAAGAAAAAGCACTTCTCAGGTTCTGGTTCTGAGTCTGTCACATTTTGCAAACGCTAAACAAATCTTTTGCCTTTGAGGGTTTCTGTTGCCCATCAAATTGTAATAATGCCAAAGAAGGATGCTTTAGCTGGGCATGGTGGCGTACACCTGTAATCCCAGCACTCGGGAGGCTGAGGCAGGAGGATCGCTGTGAGTTTGAGACCAGCCTGGGCTACAAAAGTGAGCTCAAGGCCAGCCTGAACTGTATAGTGAGACCCTGTCTCAAAAAGACAAAAAAAGGATGCCTTGTGAAGACCAAATTTAGTTCATGACATTATTGTCAAAAGATTTTCATGTAAGGTATTTGTGAAAGTAAAAATAAAACTGAGGTGAAAGTGGTGTAAGTAAAGTTAGTAGGATTTGTCAGAGCCCTGATTAGGACAGGATACAGTCCTCGTGGGAGATGCTGGAGGTGTTATCTTGGTCCACTTAGGTTACTATAACAGAATATTGAACGGGGCAGCTTATAAATAACAAAAATGTGCCTCACACAGCTCTGAAGGATGGGACACCCTAGATGGAAATGAAGACAGTTTTGGTGTCTGGTGAACTCTGCTTCCAAGTTCATAGGCAGCTGTCTTTTCTCTGTGTCCTCACATGGAGGAAGAGCAAGAGGCTCTGGGATATCCTCCGAAATGCCACTAATCTCATTCAGTGCTGGTGCCATCCTCATGACCTGTCTCCAAGTACTATTATATCAGGAATTAAGTTTCAACACATGGGAGCACACAAATATTCAGTCTCTAGCAAGTATAAAGCATTTATCAAACCCTACTTGCCTATAATGTTGATAAATTCCAGAAAACTGTGAACAACTCAGCCATGAAATTCAACTTCCTTCTGGGTTTAATGCCCAAAACAAAAAGCTCTCCAGAAAGAAGTCAGCAAATGTATTTCCCTCTCCTCAGAACCAGCCCTAAGGCTCTTGTCGTCTTGGGATGTTGGCACAGGGTCTCATGGACAGCAGTACTGAGAAGCTAAGCTCACCCCACAGCCCTTCATCATTACTGTAGATATTTAAACTCAAATATTACCTAGAAAAAAGCCACAGTTGGGAACCTCTACTTCCCATGGCTCAAGGGAAAGCATTGTACTGTGGCCCTGAAGTTCCACTACAGGAACCAGATAGAGGCTGTGGATTTGAAGTACTCGCTTCACAAAGAGATAAAATTGTAGAGGCAAGAAAGTAACATCTCAGAAAGTGAAATATAATAAATGAAGGACAGGGACAGCTGTAATGGGTTTCTTGGGGATACCTGAAACCTGGGATTCAAGGAGGCAAATAACAGCTTCTTCTAATGGCTCCTCAATTGTTGTCTCTTCCCTTGCTTGGGATGTTACTGGTTGTTTTCTCCCCTGCTTGGATTGTTTTCAAATAGCATTTGTACTAACCTAATGTTAGGTACATGGTAAAAGAGGTAGTGGTCTCTAGTCTGTATTACCCAAAACAGTATGCAAATTCCTTCGCCTGTCCTTTAGTACTCAATAACAGTAATATTCTTCTGTGGGTCAGAGCTCACTTGGACAGAGACAAATCTCAGTGAGTCCTCTGAGCTACTTTCATCAGGTCTTCTCATCATTTCTTTCGTCACTGACACAGAACATTACAACACAAAATCCTTCCCCTTGTTTCCCATGCAACACTCTGTGCTGATTGTATCTACGGCAAATAGTAAGTATCATTTGGTCCCAAATAGCCATGGGTCCTACAGGCAGAAATAGGAAATAATTTGACTCTCTGGGAAAAGAGAAGTATGAGTGCTTAATTTCTCTACTACTACAATAATGCTGCATAACAAGAAAACCCAAAACCTTGGTGGCATAAAGTAAGAAACATTTACAATTGCTGACCAGCCGCCTGGTTCTCCTACTCCAGCTAGACTCATCCATATGCCTGCCGGCAGAAGCAAGCCAGCCAGATGGCTCTCTGCTCTTAGCCAGGCACTATAACATGCCTGGAGCATCTTCTGGAACAAATGAGCCCTTCCTCACATCCTTCTCCTGCAGGATGTCCCGCAATTTTACATGGCACATCAGGGTTTCAAGCAAATAGGAGGGGAAAAAAAAGTCTCTTGAAACCTGAACTCCAAAATGATATAGCATCACTACAGCCGAGATCAAATGTCAACTTATATTCAAACAGTGAGGAAATTGGGTCTATCTTTATAAGAATGATGCAGGAAGAAAAATTGATAACCTGAATAACACTTGGATGAGTTCGTGTTCTCTAAAACCGAAGAATGAATTTTAGGAATGAGATGGAGGTTTAGAATAGAAAATTTATTGGGAAAGAAAGCTTCTGTCCAAGAGGAGAACAGAAGGGGGCCCGAGTGGGTTGCCCCCAAAATTGTCTTTCTTTTGAGGTTTTATAGGGCAAAACCATGTGATAAGGACTTTCTTAGGTGGTCATGAGGTGGGACAATGTCATGGTCAACCAATGAGATTACAGGTATCACCACTGTTCAGGTAAAATTGATTAAATCAGGAACAAATTGGAAAGCAAGTCAAGTAGCAAGCGGGCATGAATACGGAATAAGGGTTCTTTCTGTTGGAGGTTGAGTTCCTGGCTCCTTTAGGCTCTTTTAGGGTGATACTCATTTAGAATATCAATCCCTGCTACTTAACTTTAAGTGAGTGGGCAGCTGCGTTTCTTTACTCTCTTGTTTCAAGGTCTGGCCCACAGGTGCCTGTCCCTTGCAAAGCTGCACAGTCAAGTCACTTTCCATATTGTCCTGGAGGGCCTGGCCCTATCTGACTGCCTGTAATATTTCTATCTAATTTAGCTGCCTACAACAAGAGGAGCTGCAGAGTCATGTGCAGAGGGTATGGATATAGGCAGGAAAACATTTGGGGTCTGTTTGCAATCAACTTCCCATTTTGGAGTCCCAGATCACCTACTCTCATATATGGTGAAGGAACCCCAAACGCCAGAAGGAAGAACTATAGTGAGGCAAGACTACAGGATTTTAGGGGTAGCGACCTCCGATGAGAAAGCAATACCTTGAAAGCATCCAGCACAGGAAAACCAAAACAAGGTGGCAAGAGCCACCATCATTCTATGCTACCTGGTTGCAACCCCAAGGTGGTTCTGCTGATGTTCCTTTCATCTAC
The DNA here is from genome assembly GCA_004027025.1 of Myocastor coypus. Lineage (NCBI taxonomy): Eukaryota > Metazoa > Chordata > Mammalia > Rodentia > Myocastoridae > Myocastor > Myocastor coypus. The sequence goes on from PVJA010024184.1 coordinate 16,688, forward strand.
AGCCCCTTCAGGAGCCTGTCCCAGGCTCAGCTGTCCCACGCTTGGAAGCTACCTGAGCCATCACTTCCTCTGTATCCACAGGCGAGCACGGCACGCAGCTCTGCTTTTGCATCAGTGCTTTTCTTCCAAGGGATTATTTAACAAGAGGGGAAGCACTTGCTTTGCAAAAATAAAAAGCCACAGAACTAGTAAATTTTGAAAGCCTCCTTAAAATGGTGCAAAGAACCCTGCCAAAAACAAAGTGAGAGGTGGTGAAACCGTTCAGATCCCTTCTACCATGTGGACCAAGATGGCAGAGGACACTCCGTGGGGAGGACCATGCCCAGAGCCCCACATCAGGAGTCAGGGGGGCTGCAGGGCTTGCCCAAGAGCGCCTTTCCCATACCTTCTCCCTTGGGCTTCTCCTCTAACCTCACACCCATTTAGCAACAAAGACAAGAGAGATATCTGCTTAAATAAAATAATAAACCACTATCATGTATTCATCCTCCTCATCCTCTCCCCTGTCCCGCTCCCCAAAAATCTCATCTCTCATGTTGATTTTCTCATCTCTTCCACACACCACACAACTGGGTAAATAAGTTTTATGTTTAATCTTTCAACAGGGGTTATTCGATTTACTCAGGCCAACATGAATATTTCTCCTTGGTTTCCATGACAACCTCTCAGTTCATTCAGTCTTCATATAAATGAGTTATTGCTTTTATGTTCTCATACCCTAAGACAATAGGAAAATTAACATAATGTGGTCATACTGAAAAAAATCAAAACAATCAAAATCCTCATATCCTCCCCAGAAATTCATAGACAGCACTTAGTAAAAAAAGAACCAAAGAGAAATGAGGCCTTCCCATCTGACAACACTGTTAACATTGTAGATTTCATTTCAGATGAATTTAAATGAAGCTACATGATAATGGGCTTTCTTAAAAGTGTACAGAGAACCAGAGCGCAAGAGAAAGCTGGAAGGCCCAGTGCACCAGCAGGTCAAATATCTTCCCCACATGTCCATTATACCCCATGTCCTGCCTGCAGCTCCTGCATTCCTACCCCAGGACCTTCACACATGCTGTTCCCCACACCAGGGATGTCCTTCCCATCACTTTCACCACGTGTCTTTACTCAGCTAGCTCATACTATCCTGTCTCAGCTCAGGAAATCTATGTCCCAAGGTGGTCAGGCCTTGCCATTCCTCCTGTGCATACTTACCGGCTTGAGCCTCTCTGCTGAGCAGGCCCAGAGGCAGATCCTAGGAGAAGGCAAACGGCTTATTTGGTAAGTGATTGTGGAAAACAGTGGGACCTATGGAGAGTGGGGTAGAAGTGAGGAGGCTACCCAGGCATATCAGGAAACAGGTGTTCCACCAGAGACGCCTGAGAGGCAGCCAGGGCAGGGCCAGCCTAGGCTAAGGGGGGGCAATGGCTGCGCTCAGTGGGGGCTTCTGGGAACGTTCCTGGGTGTTCACTCTGCTCTTGCAGCCTGCTCCTCAAGGCCTGGTGTGCTCTAGTGGCCCCGGGTCGGGTCAGTAATACTGAGCACCAAGCAACGTGGCCATACACCCGTGGCACCCACTTCCTCCCTGCTAACAATGGAATTATCACTGGGGACTAGAGATCAGGGAAGGAGAAGATAAGAAGTTCAAGTCCAAAACAGGAGAAATGGTGAGAGTCCACAGTGATGCATGCATCCCCATGTTCACAGCAGCACAACTCACAATTGCTAGGTCTTGATGGCAGCCTATGTGTCCATCAACAGATGCATGGACAAAGAAAAGCATGCTATTTATACACACAGCGGAGGGGCCCGGCAGGATGGCTCAGTGGTCTAAAGCACCTGCTTAGGAAAGCTTGGGCGGCTGCAGGGACCGCGGTTCGATCCCCAGCACCACATGCTGCGCCAGCCCTGCCCTCAGGGCAGGCTGAGCCGGCCATAAAAATAAATAAACAAACAAACAAAAGTTCTGAAACAAGAAAAAAATTCTTAAAAAAAAATAAATATACACACAGTGGAGTATTACTCATCCATAAAGGAGAATAAATTTGAGTTATTTGTAAAAAAAGAAAAAAAAATGGGTTCACCTTGAGACAATAATGTTAAGTGAACTATGTCAGACCCACAAGCACAAATATTGCATAGCTTCTTTTATATGAGAAACAAAGTATAAAACATTTAAAGAGAAAAATAAAGGACGAATAATGGGAAACAAGTAGATACGTCTTTTGCAAAGGGAAAGGCAATCTAGAGATTGAGGGAGGTGGGGGGGAACAGGAATGAGAAGGAAAAGAATCAGGATGTCTCATGTACATATGCCAACTCCACACTATGAATGTAATCATTATGCACTGAAAACATGTACTAATAAAAAAAAATAAAACAGTAAAAATAAATATGAAACCATCAGGAAAAAAGATGTTAAGAGCCCAAATGAGGAGGGTGCATGAAAACAAAAAAATGACCAATGTGAAGACATTAAGAGCCTTGGCTCTGGGCCAGTGTGATGCTTTGTGTCTAGAGGTCCCCCAAAGGCTCGTGCAAGGCAGACTCCTAGAGGTGTTGATTGACTCAAGGCCCAGGGCTACACGGGCCCTGGGGTGGACCAGCCGCGTGCGGTATAAGCCAGGGAAGGAGGATTGCTCTTCCTCCTCCGTTTTTGCTCTTGCTAATGCCATGATCTGCTTCCTCCTGCTGTATGCCACTTTGTCTTGGAGTCAGCTGAGTGTGGCAAAACATAAACTGTAAGCTAAATAAATCTTTCTTTCTCTAATAACGGATGTCAGGTATTATGACCCAGCAATGAGAAAAAAGTAACCAAGATACTAGGGTGATGGAAGGAGTTTTAGGGAGCATGTCGTAGTCAAAGCATAGAAGACCATGGTAGAAGAGAAGTGTCTACACTCCTTCCTGCCACCCTAGTAACTTCCCTATCACCTCCCATGATGGCCAGTGCTATGTCAGGTAGACAGTCCAATTCAGGCAAATTCTGCTTCATATATAAAAGGGGATCCACCTTTGGTCCCAAATGTAGGAGTGGCCATTTCCTCACTGAATTCATGATGATCTCCCTTAAGTTGTTGAGCTTAGGCTTCTTGACCACTCCTACTGGAGAAAGTAATGTAAGTACCCATTGATGGAGGAATGGCTCATTACACAATTCATTCAATCAAATATTATGAAGCCACTAGAAGCTATGACTGCTTAGGGGTAAGTGTTCATAATGACACTGTCTGTAACTGGATGATAGTGGCAAACATGAATCTAGCATCTGGAATATTGATTATCTCCCATACAAAGAAGAAGTCCAACAGAAGCAAAAATCTTTGGTTCCACACTCACCACCTGGACCAGTGCCCAACACAGAATTACCCTGCACCCAACAAGATACAACTTGCAATATCTGTGTATCGGTTAGGATTCCCTAGAGGAGCAGATCCATATAAAATGTAGATTATATACATATGACATGTAAAGGGTTTGTAGGAAGCCTCATAATGGCTGCCTGCAGAGGCAAGGGTAGAGGAGCGTAAGAGGGCCACCTGCCATGCAGAGAGCTGGAGGACCCAGGCCAAGGTCTGAGGCTTGGAGCTCACTGCAGGGTCCGTGCAGATCACGACCAGGAAGCTGAAGGAGTTGTGATGGAAGGCTGAAGAGCCTGCACCGGAATGCTGACCCCGAAGTCTGAAGGTGAGGGGACAGCAAAGACTGGAGCTCCTCCCATGGAGCGGAAGGGAGATGTCCTTCTTCTCTTCTGTTCTGTTTCACTCAGGCCACAGGTCCAGTGTTGGTGCCACCAGGCAGGTGGGCCTTCCCTCTTCAGCAAGTCCATCACCCAGACACGCCTAGTCATTTGGGCACTGGGTGCTAAACCAACACCATGCCCACCAGGCAGACATTTCTGACTTAAGCTTGTGCCATAATTCATTAGCATAGTCTGACAACCAATCAAAAGTTCTTTTTAAAGCAATTTTTAAAATTTTATCAAGAGTGACTAAGCCTATCCCAGGTATGGATAAAGGTTGTCCTCCGTCCTAAACATCACCTCACAGAGGTTCTGGATTCCCCTGTAGCTGCTACGAGAAGCTGAGGACATAGCTTAGAAGTACAGGCAGGGAAAGGCTCCACCAGGGGGAGAGAGACAGCAGGAGGGAACTAGCAGATAAATTACTCCAGGAGTAGCCCATGAAACAGACTGCATCTTTTGTGAAGTCGTGGCCCTCTCTGCTTGCTTTCTGTCCTTCTCTCTGTCCTGCTTCTTTGGGATCACACAGCCCAATAAAGCACTAGTGTTTTTGCCTTTGGAGCTGTTGCTAAGCTAAGATAACCTCTCTCAAAGTCTGTGACACCTGAGGGTCTCCAGAAGGATCCTGCTCTGACTTATCACATAAGCCACACATTAAAACAACACCTGTTTTCATTTTATGTTGAGGAATTGCTCTGTTCCACATGGGGTCCACTGAGGTCACTGGTTGATAACGAGTTGCCTTCTGGGATTATCTGCAGGGTCCAGGACAGCTGCAGTGACTTGGTTGGTGTCCTCGGGGAAAGCTAGAAGAGACTGGCTGGCTGGAAACCCAGCAAAGCCCCTCCCTGGGGTTGGGGCTCCCTCCAGCAGGGTCCCCATCTCACAGGATGACTTGCCATTTTAAGACTAAGAGTTCCTATCATAAGGAAGCAGAAACTGCCTGCAACTAAAAGATTAGGATCAGAGCCTTCATGGCCACACTTTCACAGTTCTCCAGCAGCTAGAGCATCCCAGGACAGCCAGGCTCAAAAGAGGGGGGAACCCTCTGCCATTCTCGATGCTGGGGTGTCACTTTAGCAGCCACAGGTACATGAGGCCAGAGAGGGAACAAGAGAAGACTGAAACATTAGAGGAGATCCAGAGCCTGTGGGATTTGGTAGATGCAACAGAAGCCAGTCCAAGGTGGGCTGAGTCATTTTTAAGACTGATTGATTTATTTATTTATTTATTTTTGTTTTTTTTGAGACAGGGTCTCACTATGCAGTTGAGGCTGGCCTTCAGCTCACTTTTGTAGCCCGGGCTGGCCTCAAACTCGCACTGATCCTCCCCACTCAGCCTCCCAAGTGCTGGGATTATAGGCGTGCGCCACCACGCCCGGCTATTTATTTGTTTTTAAAACCAAGTTATATGGGGAGATAAAACTCCCCATAAAACATTGGGGCATATGCCAGTACATGTAATGTACAGGGAGATATAACTCCATGGCACAAGTGCCTGCCTGGCAAGTGCAAGGTCATGAGCTCAAAACCTGGTCCTGAAAAAAAAAAAAAAAAAAAAACAAAAAAACAAGTTTTAATTGAGTGTGAAACATTGCAAACTGAAAATTGAATGTAAAACATTTTCCCCTATGGGTGCTGGGTGCTTCAGACCAGGCACTGTCCTGGGTGCTGTCTCCTCTGGCTGTGACTCTCCATGCATGTAGATTCCCTTCTGCAAACACAAACTGGAGAGAGAGAGAAGGGCAGAGAGGGGAGCCATGCCAATAAGCTGTGTCCTCATCTTGCATGACAGAGAGTCAATAGAAAATGTCTCAAGCTGACAAATCATGAAACAGCTGCATAAGCATCTTATTTGGAGCTACAGAGATAAACACTAGGAGACCTAAAAATGGAAGTGCCATTTCCAGCAGTTGCCTGTGGGAAGCAGGACCTGGGGAGGGAGAAAGGCTGAGAACTCTTGCTTTCCTTACAAATTGTTCTGGCTGTTACTGTGTACTGTATGCACATGGTATTTTGATGGAAAAAAATCAAAATGGAAAAAATGCTGCTGCTTATTTTTATAACAATGTAATTAAACCTGGCTGGAAAAAAATTCATTTTGCTGAGTAAAAAATAGTATCAGTTTACAAAACTATATTCATAATAAGGTTGTAAATACATTTAATAAAAAGAGAAAAATAAGTGTCAAGAAGTGGCGTATGCCCATACATTTAATGTACAGGGTGAGGAGATAGCTCAGTGGTCTAAGTGCCTGCTTGGCAAGCACAAGTACCTAGGTTCGATCCCTGGTACTGCATACCATGCTGGCCCCAGAACCCTGGGCCCATCATGACAGCCACAGGAACTGGGCATGGTGGCACATGCCTGTAATCCCAGAGCTGGGGAGGCTTAGACAGGAAGGTCACTGTGTGTCTGTGCTGTCGTGAGACCCTGTACCAAAGAAATAAATGAATAAAAGACTTTTTTTAATTTAAAAAAAGGAAGAAATGTATTAACAAAAGACAAGAGATGGGTTTCTCTTCTCTTCTAGGTCTCCCAAATTTCAACAGTGTGATTCTCTTGATTTCATAATGAAAAGAAATGAATCCATTTCATTAAATAAATGAACATAACAATGATTAAATAAATATAGCAGAAGACTCTTAAGACATGCTGGTTACTACACTAGAAGTGTGATCTAATTCTCTGAGTTTCCATCTAATTTTCAGGAAGAAGGAGGAAGGTTCTGTTCATAGGTTCTGAAAAATTCAATTCAGTCATGCCAGATTTGGATATAAAACCGTCGCAGAAAGAATGTAGTCTATCTCACTTCAATTCAGCTCAGCAAGAACTTTTGTAAGCCTCCAGCAGTTTGGCTCTGTATCTAGAAGCCCCATGTAGCTAGGAAAAAACATTGTTGAGTGCCTGTGCACCAGACCAAATGCTAGGTGGTGTGGTCCCACTGGTGACTGAGACAGATAAAACGTCGGCACTGTGGAGACGTATACTAGGGACCAGGACACGGAAATATGGCTTACTATGTGCTTTGTTTGAGGAATGTAAGGGGGAAAAAGAGGATATAACTAGCATAGAGAGCTTTCTGGAAGAGGTTTAATCTAAAATGAAATTCAAATTCAAAACAGAGCAAGTACAAGGAAAAACTGCTTCTAGCACAGACAATATAATATGCAAATACTCAGGGTCAAGAAAAAAGATGGAGAATTCAAACAGTGGCAAAAAGATGTTCCATGGTTAGAGAATTCCATCCTCAGCTCACCTGGGATTCTGGGGCCAGACCAGGAGGACTGGAATGTCAGCCTGCTCTGTGTGCTTGGCAAGGTGCTCTGCTGTGCCTCGGTTTCTATATCCATAAGATGGGGTAGAAGTAGGAGCTCCATCTTAAGAGTCATAAGAATTAAATGGAACAATGCATATCTTTGAGTTTTTTAAATATATATTTATTTGGGGGCCCGGCAGGATGGCTCAGTGGTCTAAAGCGCCGCTTAGGAAAGCTTAGGCAGCTGCAGGGACTGCAGTTCAATCCCCGGCACCAAATGCTACACCAGCCCTGCCCTCAGGGCAGGCTGAGCCAGCCATAAAAATAAATAAATAAGCAAACAAAAGTTCTGAAACAAGAAAAAATAAATAAACATATATATATATATATATATATATATATATATATATATATATATATATTTGATACAGGGTCTCAGTAGGCATTGGCATGGCAGGTGGCACTGGGGATTAAACTTGAATCCTTACACTTGCCAGGCAGGTGCTTAGACCGCTGAGCCATCTCCCAAGCCAATGCATATCTTTGTTTTCAGTAATTTTCTACAACTGCCGGTACTGATAGCAGCTTTTGTTCAGCCCTCACTTTGTGCAAAGCCAGTGAAAGGAAACCCGTGTCAGTAATAGAAACATGGGCATCTCATTTCATTCTTGCATCAGTGCCTGAAAACAACTTTTATCAACATCTTATTTTACAGAAAAATACCGCTGGACAAGGGAGCCGTATAACATTACAGTGGCTCCTACTGCCTCCCCAGGTCCTCTTTAGCAGCTGCCCATCCTTTGCTAGTCCATGCTTCATGATGTACAGTGACCATTTCTCTGGAAAACTCCCCTGGGCTAGCATGAGCCATCTCACCAAGGGAGTCATTCCATCCTGCCCAAGGGATAGTGGGAAGCTAGGGAGGGATGGTATAGGAGTCCAGGCCTCTCACTTGAGGCCAAGACAGCTTTATGACATGGGACAGGACACTGTAGAGCTCCACGTGGGATCTGACCGAGGCTAGACTTTTCTCTCAGAAATTTCCAAGATGCACATTGACTGTTCCTGTCAAGGTGGATGGTCTAATGCTCCCTCCCCTGGCCTAGCCCCTCTCCTGTTTGGCTTTTTCCCCTTCCCATCCTACTTCTCTGCTCCTGAAATCTCCCTGGATCCACCACACTGGCCTTATACATTGTCTCAGCCTTCCAAGGAGCCAACCTAAGTCCCACGACTCCCGGGGATTCAAATGGGGCATTCTTGTCCTGAAGACCATGGTTTGGGCCATCAGGCTGGGCCACACCCACATCTAAGTCTGCATCAGGGGAGCAAACAACAGCTTCTGAATCTAACCTAACTAACCTAATCTAACCCAGTCCTGCCCCACTGTTGGGAACCCACAGCACGTCAGACCAGAGGAAGGAATCTGAAGGAAAGGACAGGAGGGAGGTTGGCAAATCCTAACACAACCTGCCCCACTCAAGCATTCTGCAAAATACACCCATCTGGGTGGGATTAAGAACCGCAAAGAGAGATTGGGGCTTCTGAGCCATGGCCTGGAAGTTGAAGTAGGCAGAGGGGGTGAAAAGAACATGGACATTAGATCTGCCAGTTGGTACAAGCCAAGTGTCTGCCACTGTATCTGCCGCGCCTAGCTACTTACTCTATTCTATTCCCTTCTGAGCTGGGAGCCCTCTCACTTCCCATAATCTAAGATATAAAAGAAATACAGCCCTCTGCCCTTCCTGCCTGCCCCCCCCCCCCCGTAGTTTGCCTCCCAGTTATTCAGTGCAAGGGACTTAACCCAGCTAAAATTATTCAGAATCGACCTTGAGATCAGGAACAAATTGTCCACAGCAGTCAGCGATCGGCAAATGCAATCTAAATGCCCCAGGCAGCATTAGAGCCATCCACCTTGACAGGAAGAGTCAATGTGCATCTTGGAAATTTTTGAGAGAGAAAAAAATTAAAGGTCACTGCATTTGTAGGCAGAATGAATTTTCCTGAGACTATAACAAACAGTCTGTCTAAATTGCAAAGATTCCAGGCTTGACAGCCCCCTGGGAATTCCAGACAGCTAGAACACCACTCCCAGCTCCTGGACCCCGAGGCTGCTGTTCCTGGGCAGCAGAAGGCCCTCCTGCAGCCTGTTCTCTTGGAAATCCACAGTCAGCCCTGCAGCTGCATACCACCCAGCTAGGAGAGTCAGCCTCAGGTCAGGCAGGTGGTCTGGAAACTGACAGGGAAGACCAGAGGGCACAGGCAGGAAGATGAGTTCAAACATTTCAGTAGGAAGGGAAGCTTAGACCAAAATGGAAGACCAAATCCCCAGGCCAGTCCAGGGGATAGAGTAGGCACTTCCCTGCTGCCCTTTACCTGTGATCCTCAAGCTAGTCTCCTTCCCAGTCATGACAGAATGGCCTTGTGAGCCATCTAAATATATGGGCTGTTCTTGCCGTAAGAATCACATCAGTATTCATAAAAACAGCTAACATGTTTTAGTGTCTTCAAGAGCCAGGCAGTGTGCTGGCACGTGTTCTCTCATTTAACCCTCACGGTGTGCTGTGAAGTAGGTAAATTGTAATGATCCGCGTATCTACAGCCTCCCAAGAGGTGGGATTATAGGCACGCACAACCATGCTAAGATTGCTATCTTAGCAGGCCCCGGGCGTGAGGCCAGCATGGCAGGCCTGGGGATCAAACCCCTGGCCATTGTGTCTCCTTGCAGGCGCTTTAATCCGCTGAGCTATTTGGCCAGCCCTTAAAGGATTTTCAAGGTCATCCAGATAATCAAGAAAATCGATGGTAATAAAGCTCAAGATTTAGTCACTTCTCTGTAGGGATAAAGAGCTCCATGTGTGTTTGTTTAACTCAAGTAAACAGTAAGAGTTAATTTTCAACATCAGCTAGACATTTTTTGTCCCTAATTTCAAGTAAAGATGTTAACACCCTAAAGTAAGGAGCATAAAGAAATTCTTCACTAAAGCTGAAGCTGGGAAAAAAATCACACTCCTCAGCAGACCTCTGTCCTGGGAGCCCTGGGCGGACCAAGATCAAAGATGTTCTGTGGGTGAATCTGCCACCTGCGCTCAGAGCTGACACCAGCCCTGCCGCTCTGCAGTAGGCTGGAGACAGACCAGCTGCCAGTAAGTCACTCCAGCGCTGCTTCTCCAGAAAGAGGGCAGTTCCTGGGGCTGAGCCACACTTCACCCCTCTTGATCACATCTCACATGCCTGCCAGGGGAGCCAACAGGGGCGCAGAAGCTGGAGGCAAGGGCCACCAAGGGCAGCTCTGCCCAGCAGAGCCGTCCAGGGCACTGGGCCGAGAAACACACAGGACTTTGCTAACGCACTGAATGTGCTGCCCTGGAGACCACTTCCTGGTTTGGGGTCCTAATTGGCTTGTTTTTTCATCTGAGAAACAGCCGCAAGACACAACCTCGCAGTGAAGAGTGTGGTCTTTGTAGTAGGATGAGCCAGGTTTCCAGCCTGACTCTGTCCTTCAGCTGGGCACAGAACTTAGCATTTCCCCTCCCTTATAGGAGGCCTGAGTCAGATGAGTGAAATACCTCCAGGTGAGGGCTTAGCCCAGTCCCTGGCAGGAGAGACTCACAATCGCAGCTCTGATTATCAACTCCTCTTTCAGATAAGGACCTCCAAGCAGCTTACATGACTTGCTCAAGGTCACATGGGCACCTTGACCTTGGCACCAAATCTGAGGAGTGTTTTCCTCTCTGTGACACAATGCCCACTGGATGTATTCCTCCAACCTCAAAAAAATCCTATAAGGACAAAATGCGGACCCTGGACGCTTCACACTTAAATCATGAACCTAACATAAATATTTTCAGAACAGCTGAAACTTGGCTTTGCCTTTGAACAGCCTGAATAGCAGTCATTGTAGGAGAGCTAGAGACTGGAGTGGGCTCCTATACCAATAGCAATTAGCCCATAGTGTAAACTTAGCACACTGAATATGGTAATCAAGTCACGAACGCAGATGCCCAGAGTGTGGGCCCCATAGAGCGACCGTCCATACCAGAGTGAGCACTGAACATTCCTCATTCTGTGAACTGCTTGGTCCTGAACAAACCCATTGACACACTGAGGGAGGGAGTCCAAAGCCACATGTGTATTTCTCCAGAAAGTTGTGTTTGACTTTGACTTCAGAAAGGCAACAAGCCAGCCTCACCTGCTCTGATTCGCTCTGCCCCTGCTTGCCAGACATGGAACCTTGGACCTGTTGGACCCAGCCTCCTCATCCCTTAGGGTCCTTGCCATAACAAGAGAGAGAGCCGAGCACCCTCCCTCAGGGTACGAGTTCTCAGCCTCACACCCCCATCACTCATTGCTGGCGGTGAAGGGCAGTTCTATTTGGCGGCCCTCGTGACCTCTGCACCACAGAGGCTGGCAGCACAGTGCCTCCCCAGTACTCATCGTAACCTTGCCAACCACAGGTCAAGGCAGCATTGTGAGAACAGAGAGGCGATGCCTGGAGAAGCACTTTGCAGATAGCCGTGACATGGAGGATCTGTTTTGCAAAATGGTCACCACAGCCTTAAAGACAAGAGCAGGAGGTGGCAAGCCACAAGGTGACACAACAGGGCCTTGAGTGGACCCCAGGGTGGCAACCCAGCAACTGCTGGGTGGGACAAACTCTGTCTCACGAGAAATGGGGTTTTTGTTTCACCCCAGGTTTAGAAAATAGTGAATTACTCTCTGCCAGCAGCAAAGCCCCATCATGTGATGCAAACTTCTCGTTCACTGTATTCCTTTCTTGGATGTGCGCGTATTCTTACAAGATGCATCTGTGCACCAAGTAGCAAGTGCTTACTAGAAACCAAGGGTATGGTGGTGCAGAAAATAAAGAAAAGCCCCCACCCTTGCAGAGCTTTAAAACAAACTGCGTGCATGCATGCGTGCGTGAGTGCGTGCATGCGTGTGTGTGTGCGTGTGTGTGTGTGTGTGCGTGTGTGTGTGTGTGTGTGTGTGTGTGTAATACATTTTGAACCAACAGGGACTAGGCCTAGCCATGGATTCCAACGCTTAGCTCACATCCCCAGTGCCTCGCTTTGGGGATCTATAGGCATGATGGGCACGCAGCACACCTGCTCTCCCCGGCCAGGCCGGGCTCCGTTTGCAGTTCATCTCTCCACCGCACAGAAGTCCTCCACAGTGCACTCCATCACACTCTGCGGTCTCTCCCCTTCTGACGGGCAGCTTGAGTCCCTCCTACTCCCCACTCCCACTGTCCCACCCCCTTAAGCACCCCAGATGAGATTTTCTATGGGGTATAAACCAGAAGCAGAATCGCTACCACTCAGACTTTAATGAGCATGCGCCTCACCCAAGGGTCATGCAAAAGGGAGGAGTCTGACCCCAGAGGTCCAAAAGGGCGCCTGGTAATTCGCATTTCCAGCACGGCCCAGAGATGCCGCTGCCACTGCTGTTGGCATCCACGGCCACAGTCTGACTGCACACTCAGCTTTTGTACCCGACTTCTCTAGAATGGAGTCAGCAGCGACCCTCCATGGACCTGCCTAGGACACACGACAGCCGTCCTGGCCTTAGTGACATGCTGTGGGCTTGAGGCACCCTACCAGTCACTGCCATCAGGCAAAAGCACGTTCTTAACTGTTCTGCCCCAAGCTGCCCTCCATTTCCAAGGACTTCACAAACTTGTGGAGAGGCACGATCTAGGATAACACCCAGACCAACAGCCTGGCTTCAGAAGGGGAAGACTGAAGCCCAGAGATCTGCAAGGAAGCACAAAATTTTGGGCAGGACCAGGCTCAGAAATGTCCGTCTCTTGGCATCTGGCCCCTCTACACAGCCTTCTTCAGGAGAACAGAAATTCATCCATAATTTACAGGAGTTCCCTTTCCCGATCCCTCTCAGTCTCCAGTACCCGTCCGGCCCCACTCTCCCACTCCTTAGCCCCCAGCCCATCTTGCTTTTAATGCTGGTTGGGATCATTCATTATGCGACCAAGTGTTGGCTTCAAGTGATATATGAGACTGCTGACATTTCAAATATCCCGAGCGAGATGCAGAATTCTGATCACAGCCCAGTCTGATACATCACCACATCGCTTTCCCCACTCCTCCTGGGCAGCGGTTGTCCCCGCCACACACACCAGCTCGCCCCCCCCAACATTAATTTCCCCGATTCATTTTTCATGCCTTTGAATTCTGCCTTTTCAAAGCAGAATATGTTTCTGGAGCTGTTTCTCTTACCTCCTTTCCCCTCATGAATATTTCAAATGCAATAGTGATATGATCGCTCAACCTTAGAGGCACACCAACGTTATCTTATTTATCTGACTGAGCTGCTTCCAGTCTCAGGATTAAGTCCAAAACATCCTCTGAGAGTTTGTTTGCGTTGTTTTCCCCCAGGCTGCTGCCCGCTGTTTATGTAAATTACAAGCAGGCTCTCTCCTCTCCTACCAGCCCTGGGCACAGACCCTGGCCCCTATGCCCACCTCACTGTGCCAGCTTCCTCCTTCTGGAAGATGCACCCCATGCCACTCTCCTAGCCAACTGGTGGCCTCGTGGTCCGTGCTGGGGCATGGATCTCTCCTGACTTGATGGCCCTTCGGAAACACTAAGCCAACTCCCTGTGACCCTGAGAGATGTATTTTACCTCTCTGGTCGGTCCAAGTCTTCCTGTCTACACACAAGGGGGAATCACGACCCTAAAGCCCTTTCAGCTCTAAGTCTCCATGTCAGGTAAGCTGGCTAACAGTACTGGGTCCTGAAGCAGGCAGCACCTGCTCAAACCCACCCTTCACCACCAACCAGCTGTGAGGCCCTTAACTGACCGTGCCTACCACCAACCAGCTGGGGACAGGGCTTCCCTCCTCCCTTCCAAGATACCTTTGGGTAATACTAACCATCTCTGGGGGTAGCAGGGTCCCAACCAGGGAAGTACTAGAGACGTGGAAATTTCAGTGTCCAAGCCAAGTGCTTAAACTCAGAAGAGTTGGTCATCCACAGTCCTAGTGAAAAGGTGAATGAAGTGACAGTTGGAAAGCCTAACATACTGAAATAGGTGCATATATAGCATCAGTGAGTACTGCTAGTTAGTTATTCTGCCCATGATTCTAAAGGAATTTTTTCACTTCTGGTTTTTTAAAGAATTTTGAAATTTCTTTTTATCAGAGCAATGTAACCTCATGATAAAAGTGTCTAGAAAGAAAAAACAATGTTCTCTTGCTGCAGTTTCTGTCCACTCAGCAATGCCTCTCGCCTTGCCAGCCCCTGATGCCTAAAGCTCCCCTACATTCACTTTTGTCCCCAGTCTCTCCCAGCAGGGTGACACCCCACATGTAACAAGTCTATGTCCTGGTCACTGAGGATCAGAATAAAGAGAAGACCCAGCCCTATAAACCCCTCTGCTAGGTCAGCCATTAACTCTTCAATGCCAGGTGGTGGAAAGGTGGGGCCGTGGTGGCAGGAAGAAGAGGTGCCGCTTGCCGTGCTGTGCGAGTATTCAGACACTGACTATAGGCCCTGCATGTAAGGGATCACCAACTCCACAGGTGATGACAGCCTCCAAGCAGAGACTGGAAGAAGAGCCAGAGATCTGGGCCTCCAAACAGGTGTATGGCTACAGCATCCTGGACACTGTCTTTCATCTTGGTCTCCTAGCAATGCTATCTCCAGGTCATGGTCCACTGGTCCAGGTTAAGGAAAGCCCATTTGAAGTGGAAGAAATCAGCCCTACCAAGAAGATGTAATCAGCTTCAGAGAGCCACTCCTCCTGGTCAAACCTGGAGGCAGAGCTGTCCCAGCAGGTCATACTCAAGACAAGAAGAAAGTCCTCTACTAGCTGCCAACTGCCCTGTTTGTTGTGAGCTACCAGTTTTCCTTATTGTCACTTGACAGATGAGAAGCTGGTTCGCACTCCTGTCAGCTGGTGTGGCTTGTCAAACATTGGTGAAGCTATAAACCACACAGTCTAGACCTAGGACTGAGAAATGAACACAGCAGTCCAGAAAGAAGCAGCCTGTGGTCATCTGCAGGGACCCAGAGAAGAGCGGATATTCTATTTCCCTAGGGAACTGCCCCAACCACATCAGAACCCTAGCCCAGAGAGGTGCACAGGATGGCAGACAACTGTGCAAGAGCCTGGGTTCCGCTTCTTCATTAGTTGAGAGCAACAGAAACCTAAAACAATTATAAGGAAAGGACTCCCATCATCAAAGAAATGGTGATCACACTTATAAAACGGTTCCAGATGACCCATCTCTCCT
This sequence comes from Myocastor coypus, assembly GCA_004027025.1. Classification (NCBI taxonomy): domain Eukaryota; kingdom Metazoa; phylum Chordata; class Mammalia; order Rodentia; family Myocastoridae; genus Myocastor; species Myocastor coypus. Next base: position 31,933 of record PVJA010024184.1, read on the forward strand.
GGGCAGTAGCCCTTCACCTCAGCTACAGATAAGTGATAAACAGAGGACCTTTGAGAAGCCTTCAGAAACGGGAACTCAGTTGACTCTCAGGCAGGAATGGAAGTAGAAGATCTACTTGCCTAATTGAAAGCCTCTTCCAGGGGCCAACGAGCTAGCTCAGGAAACTAAAGCACCTGCTTAAGCAAGCTTAGGCAAGCACAGGGACCATGGTTCAATCCCCAGCACCACATGCCACACCAGCCTCGCCCCCAAGGTCACTGAGCCTGCCAGAGTCCAGGTGTGGTGGCTCATGCCTGTAATCCCAGTACTGGG
>PVJA010024185.1:0-17306 GCA_004027025.1 Myocastor coypus
AACTGATCCGATGATGAAAATATGTAATATAACCATTGTTAAATTTAAACAATAAAAGAAGTGGAAAAAAAAATAAAAAAAATAAATAAATAAAAGCTCCTGCTTAGGAAAGCTTGGGCGGCTGCAGGGACCTGGTTCAATCCCCGGAACCACATGGTGCGCCAGCCCTGCCCTCAGGGCAGGCTGAGCCAGCCATAAAAATAAGCAAACAAACAAAAGTTCTGAAACAAGAAAAAAGAAATAAATAAAATAATTCTTTAAAAAAATTCTTTAAATGTATTTAGTACAAGGTCTACAGGGTCTAACCACACAGATCAGACTTGTAGTGATCCTCCTGTTTTCAACCTCCCAAGCACTGGGATTACAGGTGCATGCCACCATGCCCAGTCTCAGTCACCTTCTCAGTATGCCCCAGGAGAGGGGCTGACAGGACACGGGGACTGAACCCAGGTTCCTTTGTCTGCCTAAGCAAGCACTCTGATTTGCTGAGCTATCTGGCCAGACTTTTATACAATTTTTAAAGAGAAAAAATTATAACTTTTTTTTTTTAAATCTGCTTTACAGATCGCTAAGGTTGAAACTTAATTATCACTGTCACAGTGTTGCAGGCTGGGGCCTTCAGGAAGTGATTAAGTTATAAGGCAAAGCAAAGCTCTCATGAATGGGATTAGGGCCCTGACAAAAGGGTTTGAAGGAGCAGGCTTTTACCAGACACCAAAGCTGCTGGCACCCTGGGTGTGGGCTGTCCAGCCTCCACAGTTTCCATAGGAGAGGTGTGTTTCAATTGTTGTTTTATGCCTGCTATTTTGTTACAGCAGCACAAACAGGATAAGACTTATAGCCGGCATCCAACAAATCTCAGGAAGATCACATTCCTTAGATCTCTTTTGTGGTGTCTGGCAGTGCCACTCTGATAGCCTCAGCGGGCAGAAGCCTTTCCAGGAAGCCTGCTGCCCACTGTCACCTGCCACTTGGCTAGAGCCTGCTGCTCTCTTGGCATCCTCTGCTCGCCACTCTCTCTGTGGGTGTCAGGAAGGCAGGGGCTTTTGCACAAGTGTCCACCTTGCTCCCACACTGGCCCAAACGGGGCATTCAGGTCTTCCTGTTATTGCAGATGCAAGCAATGAACTCAGGGCTAAGCTATCCTATCGAGTAGCACAGCTTTTCTCCACAGCTCTTAGGAATGAATAAAATAAAATAAATCAAAAGCTTTCTTCCTCAATGCTTTCATCATCATTGTCACCATCTTCATCAAGAGATTGAACCTTTGTGTGCCCCAGACCTGCACCATGCAGCAGTAATACAGAGAGCCACACGCAGCCAGTGAGCACTCCAAGGTGGCTGCTTCAAATGAGAGTGTGTTTTGGATGACCTAGTACAAAAAATGTAGAGCACCTCCTTTGTAACTTTTATGTAGATTTTATGTTGCAGTGGTAACATCTTGGCCACATGGGGTGCATCAGATTTTTGTTACTATAAGAAAGCTTTAATAATCAACTTTTACAGAGGAATGTTTTCTTTTGGCTCCTAGTTTTAGAGGTTTCCATCCAGAATCCGTTGGGCCCACTGTTTTGAGCCCAAGGCAGGACAGCAAACATTTCATAACAGGGAGTATATGGAGTGGAACTATTTACCTTAAGATGAGATGCAAGGGAAAGAAGAGGGAGGGCCAGAGCCCTAAGGTCACCTCCAGGTCACACCTTCAGAGACTGGAAGACCTCCCCAGGCTCCATCTTTTAAAGGTTTCCACCTCATCCCAATAGCATCAGCAGGGAACTGTACAGATTCACGCTATGAATAAATAAAATCTTGTTCAAATTAGTAAAATATATCACTAAAATCAACCTTGTAATTTCTTTTCTATATTTCATATGCCAGTAAACAACTGAAAGTTATATATGTGGTTACATTTCCGCTCTGCAGCATTGCTGCAGACAATGACTCTCCCCTCCCCTCCCTTCCCCTCCCCTCCTCTCCCCTCCCTTCCCCTCCCCTCCTCTCCTTTTCTCTCCTCTCTTGTTTTCATTTCTCTCTGTCTCTGTCTTTGTCTCTGTCTCCGTCTCTGTCTTCTCCTCTCTCTGAAAGCCACTTTTCACCTAGATTTTTAGATTCAAGAAAATTTTTGCATGAGTAATATGATTAAAAGATAGTCTAGGGACCAGTGAGATAGTTCAGTGGTCCAAAGTGCCTGCTTAGGAAAACTTAGGCATCTGCAGGGACTGCTGTTCAATCCTCGGCACCATATGCTATGCCAGCCCCACCCCCAGGGCAGGCTGAGCTGGTCATTAAAAAAAAAAAAAAAAAAAAAAAAAAAAAAAAGACATTCTACTTTAGTACTATTTTTCTTTTTGAAATATATTAATTTCTCTAAAGGACAATTCTCTGTGTTACCAGGAATTGGTAAATCACTCAAATTTATGCCATATAAAAGTATTTTTCTTTTATGGGATCCCAGCAAAATTAAGCCAATTGGAAAGTTGCATTTACTTCCCTAAGGGAAGATGGGGATCGTTTCATTGCTAAGGAAGAGTACTCAACACCCAAAGTTAAAGGAGGGAAGGGTTATTTTGGCTAACAGATTGTAGAAGTCAGAGTCCAAATCTGGCTGGCACCAGCCAGGGCTGCAGGGCAGAGGCATCATAGAGAAGAAATAGTGGTGGCAGGCTGAGGGCGAGAAGGCAGCGCAGCAGCAAGGGCCCAGCGCAGGCAACAGTAGCAGCGTCCTTCCTGTCCCTTGCATTCTGTCCATGCTATGTATCCTGAGCGCAACAGCACTCACAGCCAGGGACGGCCTTCCCATTGTCCACGCGCAACCAATCAGGGGACTAATTCAATAATCACACACCCTTATACCAGCTTCACACGCTTTAGATCCAACCACCTCTTAAGGCCCTATCTATAACCATAAATGGCTTTGACAGGGCATCTAGACACAAAAGGATACTCTAACAGGACTTCAGAGAGTGTTGCTTCATGCTGGGTGTTGGGGCGGCTACGTGGTAGTCTCTGAGAAAAACTCTTACACACAAAAGTCTCTCAGCAAAATAACATTACCTTATTAAATAAAGATTGATTTTTGAATTGTATTGAGTTTAGTTTTAATTTTTAATTTATAAATATATTTTATGTTAAATATATAATCAACAAGCCCATGAATTAAATGTTTGATTTTATATATGTACTATTATATGGAAATTTAATGCAAATGTTGATGTTCATAGAATTATTTATTTTTTAATTTTTCACATTAAGATATAATTTGCATACAGTAAAATTTATCCTTTTTATAGTGAATATTCCTGCAAGTTTTGAAAAACATTTATAGAAATGTGATCACTATAATCACAATAGAGAATTTTTAAAATTTTTATTGTTTTATTTTAAGGAAGGGTCTTTTATCCTTTTTATAGTAAATATTCCTGCAAGTTTTGAAAAACATTTATAGAAATGTGATCACTATAATCACAATAGAGAATTTTTAAAATTTTTATTGTTTTATTTTAAGGAAGGGTCTACAGGGTCTCACTACTAGATTGGACACGTAGTGATCTGTCTGTTTATAGCCTCCCAAGGGCTAGGATCACAGGCCTGCGCCACTACGCCCAGTCTCAGTTGCTGTCTCAGTGCACCCCAGGGGTGGGGCTGGCATGGCAGACTCAGGCATTGAGCCCCTGGCTCCTGTGTCTGCTTGCAGGTGCTCAATCTGCTGAGCTATTTGGCTAGCCCCATAATACAGAATAAAAAAGGCCGTCACCAAAAATACCCACTATGCCCAGTTCCTGGCAACTACTTAATGTTCTCTGTCCCTGAAGTGTTACCTTTCAAAATTTATATGAATGAAATGAAACATGTAACATTCTAGCAAACAAACAAACCAATAAACAAATGTTTTGTTAGGCTATAATTGCATATAATAAGTTTCACATATTTCAGGCTATAAATCGGTCAGTTTGAGACGTGTATACACTCATAAACTGTATTACAATCACGAATGTATCAATCATCCCAAAACATTTCCTGTTAGGCCTCTGTAACTCCATCTCCATTTCAGACAAGCACCAATTTGCTTTCTGTCACTACAAATTTCTTGACATTTTCTAGACTGTTACATAAATGGAATTATTCAGTATGTAATCATTTTTGTTTGACTTACATTCAACATAATAATTTGCTATTCATGCAAGATTTTGTGTATGTCAGAGTTTGCTCCTATTTTGTCTGAGAAGAATTTCATTGTATGTATAGTAACACAATTTGTTTTTGAGATGTGGTCTCACTATGTAGGGCAGGCTTACTTATGTAATGTAGGCTGGCCTCAAATTCAGAGATCCTTGGCCTCTGCTTCTTGAGCACTGGAATTACAGGCATGCACCACCACACTTGGCTACATTTTCTTATGTATGCATCTGCTAAGTGACATCTGCGTTGCTTCAGTTTTGAATTATTAATATAATATATATATTATATATAATATATATATTATATATATAATAATAATATAATATATTGGTATTTCCTGTGGTTTCGATTGTATTGGTTCAATGATAATACTGTTGAGCATCTTTTATGTGTTTATTTTTCATCTGTCTATCTACTTTAAGTGGAATATCTGTTCTGGTCTTTTTTATTGCATTTAATAAGAAATAACAATGTGACAGTTTCAAAATACGTTAGTAGTACATTTCCAGTATTTGGTACAATGCATATGGTTGTTCTCCTAGTAGTTATACAGAGCACAGGATGTAGACATGATAATTTTTCTAATCATTATTGGTACAAAAAATTTCTCATTTGAACTAAAAGAAAGTAGTTGTATACATAATCCAGTGTTCCATAATCGCAGTGGGTTATTGGCAAAACTGGCAATGATGAAAGCTGTTGATTTAAGCCTTTTACAGCGCAGCATACTAATCTAGCTTTATGTCTTATGCTTTGTGGTTAAACTTTTCTTCTGGGTGGATAATAGCAAGTTAAACCAAGACTTCTATAACAAAACATGTAACTTTTGTACCTCCCAAGGTCAGTCAAATCCCCTCAAGTTTTACTTTGAAACCTTGTATAACGTTGTGATCTTTTCTCCATTTTTTCAGTTGGGCTATTTATTTTTTGTTGTTTTGTTGAGTTTGAGTTTGTACCATTCTGTTTATACGTTTTCTATAATATATGTGGCTTGTAAATATTATTTTTTTAAATGTGTGGCTTATCTTTTCATTTGCCTCATGTGAGGTGACAAAGATTTTCTCCTGTTTTCTTATAAATTTTAACAGTTTCAAGTTCTATAGTTGGGTCTCTATTCCACAGAGTTAATTCTCACATAGGCTGCAAATAACAGATCCAAGTTTAGTAAAAATATGTGCACACTCAAGTTTCACAAACACTGTAATACAATGTTTCCTCAAGGTGGGGGGCAGGTTCCAAAAGGGGTTGCTGCAGAGACTACTCCTCCAACACCGTTTTGTAGAACAAAATCACAAAGTAGATACAACATGGATCAAACCACAATCAACCAATAGGATTACAAGGATAGTCACTTAGCTAATATGGATCCAGTAAGGAAGTGAGGCTGGCAGCATGAGTGCACAGCTGGGACCACTAACTTTAGCTTATATGAAACTTCTAACATAGAGCAATGACAGGCACCGCAGGGAATGGATGGGCTCAGATGTTTGGTCACCCACCTATGTGTGTGATGCCCATCTAGCCTCACTGGACCTCATGGTGCTAATCTCAAGTTGCTGTTTAGCTCTACAGAGGTCCGCAGGCCTGGGGATTGCCTCTCAGTCTGGAGGCTCAGTCTTCAGATGCACCTGCAGCCACAATGTTGATGCTTTCATTTTTTGCACTGACACCCTGGTAGGTCTACCCTCATCTCACCGCCTGTTAAGTTCTCTCTAACTTAACCGCCTGCAACACCCTGGCCATCTTTTTATGATTGCTCCCAACATGCAGCACAGTAGCATGCATGTGGATGCTCCATAAATGTTTTGGAAGGAAGCAGACAATTGATGGAATTAATGGAAGAGGAAATGGACCCAAGAGAACAATAGCTTTGAAACAGTCTCAGTGACTAGAGAGGCCAGAGGCCCAGAAAATAAACAATGGGCATAAATGTGGAGATAAAAGGGCAGAAAGGCCAAGGAGTCCACAGCCAACATCATTCGTTTATTATTGTTATGAAGCCTATCCTGTCAACAATGCCTTTCATCATGCTGATGACATCATACTCTACATAGAAGACCTCCAAAACTCCACCAAAAGATTTGTAGATTTAATAATCAAATTCAGTAGTGTAGCTGGATACAAAGTTAGTGCCCAAAAACCAACACCAGATTCACTGAGAGAAATTAGGAAAGCCACACCCTCTACCATAGCATCCTCTCAAAAAAAAAAAAAAAAAAAAAAACCCTAAGAATCAACTTAACAAAAGAAGTAAAAGCTCTACACATTAAAGCTATAATATTCTAGGAAAGGAGACTGGAGTAGATATTAAGCATAATGAAAATGGCCATACTCCCAAAACTGTTATACAGATTTAATGCAATCATGATCAAAATGTTATTAGCATATTTTACAGAACTAGAGAAAACAACCCTAAAATTCATTTGGAATGAGAAGAGCCCTAAAACAGTGAAAGTAATTCTGGGCAACAAAGGCAAGGAAGGGGCACCATAGTCCTGGACTTGAAATAACATCATAAAGCTACTATGATAAAATCAGCACATTACTGGCAAAAACAAGAACAACAACAAAAAAACAGACTGGAGGATCAATGGACTAAATTACAAGATGCAGACCTTTGCCAGGTGTGGTGGCATGCACCAGGAATCCCAGCACTTTGGAGGCTGAGGCAGGAGGATTTGTGTGAGTTTGAGACTAGCCTGGGCTATAAAAGTGAGTTCCAGGCCAGCCTGAACTGCATGGCGAGTCCCTGTCTCAAAAAAAGAGAAAAACAGTAAGAGGAGGAAGAAGAAGACGAAGAAGAAGAAGAAGAAGAAGAAGAAGAAGAAGAAGAAGAAGAAGAAGAAGAAGAAGAAGAAGAAGAAGAAGAAGAAGAAGAAGAAGAAGAAGAAGAAGAAGAAGAAGAAGAAGAAGACCCAACTACAAATACACTCAGCTACCTTGTCTTTGACAAAGGACTATACATGTTCATTTGAAGCAAGATAGCTTCTTTAACAAATGGTATTGCAAAAACTGGCTTTTAGCCAGGCGTGGTGGCTCACGCCTGTAATCCCAGCACTCGGGAGGCTGAGGCAGAAGGATCGGTGCGAGTTCGAGACCAGCCTGGGCTACAAAAGTGAGCTCAAGGCCAGCCTGAACTGCATAGTGAGACTCTGTCTCAAAAAGACAAAAAAACAAAACAAAACAAAACAAAACAAAACAAAACAAAACAAAACAAAACAAAACAAAACAAAACTGGCTTTTTACATGCCAAAAACTAAAGCTAGACTCATGTCTATCAGCATGTGCTTAAACTAAAGTCAAAATGGATTAAAGATATAAATACTAAAACAAAGACACTAATTTCATTAGAAAAGAAAGTATGTAGAAATCTTGAAGATACAGGGGTAAGTAGAGAATTCATGAATAAAAACCAAACTGCGTAGAAAATACCTCATCCAAGAATCAACAATTGGGACCTCATCTTATTAACAAGTTTTTGCACATTAAAAGCACCAACAGAGTGAAATGAAAACCCACCTAATGGGAAAAAATTTTAACCAAAAAACAAAACACAAGACAGTTATACTAATAGCTTCTCTTAGTCCTCAGACAAAGAATTTCTATCTAGAACATATGAAGAATTGAAAAATATCAGATGCCCCCAAACTCAAGGACCCAGCCTTAAAATGGGCATCTGTTATGGTTTGCATCTATAGGTCCCTGCCAAGCCTCATGCAGTCACAGGGCAAGCTTCTTGAGTTTGAGATTAATTCATGTTCCAATGCTGATGTGTGTGCTGCTAGAATTAAGGGTATGAGCACTACGCCTCCCTGGGGTAGAGAGGCTAAGTGGAACACAAGGAAGGGAAGGAGGCATGCTGATTGCTGCCGCTCCTCCACTTTTGCACTTAGCATTTAGCTGTTTTCCACTGACATGAACTGCTGTTCTCTTCCATGTGTCATTCTGTCATTCTGTCATGTAGCCAGGCATGTATGGACTGAAACCTCTGCAAATTGTGACATAAATAAATCTTTCCTTCCTTACTTCTGGTATTTTATCCCAGAAATGAGAGAAAAGTAACTAACACACCATCTGAGATGAATACTTCTCAGATGAAGAAATACAAATGGCAAAAAAGGTATGAAAAATTTTCAATATCATTGGTCATTTGAGAAATGCAAATTAAAACAACACTGAAATTCCTTTTTACCCCAAGAAGAATGGCTAGCACCAAGAAATCAACCAATAACAAATGCTGGAAGGGTTATGGGGAAAAAGGAACTCTTCTCCACTTTTTTTTTTCTTCTCCACTTTTGGTGGGAGTACTGACTGGTACAAACACTATGGAAATCAGCATGGAGATTCCTTAAAAACTAGGATGAGAGGTTCCTTTCCACCCAGCTATTTCCCTTCTGGCTGTCTTCCCAGAAGAACTAAAAACATTGGACCACAGTGTCTCAGTTACTTTTGTTTCATTGCTGGGACAAAATATTCAACACCCAAAACGATGGAAGGAAAGGTTTATTTAGCTCACAGTTTGTGAAGGTTTCAGTCATACTGGGCTGGCTCCAACGAAGAGTGGCACACAGCAGAGGGCAGCAGCTCATGGCGACAGAAAACATCAAAGAGCAAAGGGAGGAGCAGCAGCTGTAGTGGCTAGAAAGCCTCCCTCCCTTCCTTATATTGTATTCAGGCTATGCACCTCAAGGTAAATGCAGCACTCACACCTGAAATCCCAGCATTGGATCATGAATTAATCATGAACTCGAGAAGCCTACGCCAATGACTGCATTAGGTTTTGAGGGGACAACTAGACACAAACCACAACACACAGCAATGTAAGTGCATCCATGTTTCTACCAGCACAATGTGTCATAGCTAGATCTTGGAAACAGCTGAAATGCCCATCAGCTGAGGACTGGATAAAAAAAAGATGTATTCTTTTTATACGATGGAATACTACTTGGACATAAAGAAGGATAAACTGGAGACTTTTATAGGTTATTGAATGCTACTACAGATCATACTGATATGTGAAATAAATCAGACTCACATGTGTAAATATCATGTTTTACCCTGATATGAGAAACTGGTCCAAAATGTACAATAGATGTTGTGCAAGGAAAGAAATTGTTCAAAAGGAAAAAGGAATTAGGATGGGGTAAAGGGGAAAGGAAAGAATGAAAAGGGAAAAAGAAAATACGAAGCAGTTATACTAATAGTTTCTCTTAGTTCACTGAAAAAAAATTTTTGGTCTAATATCATTTGGAGAACTTTTTATGAGGATAATAATATAAAATCTATTATTTTATTATTATTGTTATTATTACTATTATTATTTTGTACCAGGGATCAAACTTTGGATCTCGGGCTTAGCCAGGTGGTGCTTATGCTGCTGAGCTATCTCCTCAGCTCTTCTATTATTTTTTAAATAAAATACTGTTTTACTTTTTGTCCATAGAAATCTGCTCTTCATATTCCATCCTATTCACTGCTGTGTCAGAATTCAACCTTTATAGCTCTGCTTTTCCTTTTCCTAAAACTACCCCTTCAGTATTTTGAAGGAACGTTTGGAAAGTGCTTCTTCTTATTGAGAAACTGCATCTTCGCCTGGACTCTTCCCAAAAGCCTCTGCTTGGAGTTGCTGGGGCAGAAGCTGTCACAGGTGCCAACAACAATAAGGAAGCTTATTTTTCTTTCTTGTTCTCAGTTTTTATTTTTTATTAGATGGATTTTTTATTACATGGATACATTACATAATGATTACACTCCTTGTGAGGAGTTGGTACCTGTGCACGACACATCTTATTTCTTTGTTAATCCTGTTCCTCTCAACTCCCTCCCTCTCTTGATATCCTCATCATTTGAAAAAGACCCCCCATTCCTATTTTCTATCTTTTATCTTACTTTTTATATGTTTGGCTTGAGCTCTTTATGTTTTGGCTAAGAAATCCCATAACATTTAAGCTATCTGATTTGTTTCACTTAATATTATGCTCTTGGAGTGCATCTACCTTTCTACAAATGACTTAAGATTATTCTTAATGGCAGAGTAGTATTCCATTATACATAAATACCATATTCTTTATCTATTCATCTATTGATAGAGAGGTGACAAGCTGTCTCCAAACTTTCACAATTATAAACTGTGCTGCTATAAGCACAGCATGCATGTATCACTGTAATATGATGCTCTTACCTCTTTGGGGAAGATAATAGAAGGGACAAAACTATGTTAAGTGTAACTTCTAGGTTTAGTCTTTTTTAAGGAAACTCTACATTGATTTCCTCACCAACTCTGTAGAAATTTTCAGAGGGACACTTTCCAAATCTTGATTTCTGTTATGCAAAATCACACCCAAAATCTTTCGTTTCTTAAATCACTAGGACATAGCAACATCTGGTGTTATTTTCCCTCTCCTCCGGTTCCTATGCCTGCTGCTTTTTCCTGTTCCTGCTTTGTATGAACTCATTCTACAGTGGGTCAGCTAAGCTGAAGACACTGACTTGAATAAATATCGATGCCACTGTGAAATAAATCTGCACTCCACTGACTACTCCTCTTGGAAAGTGGCATATTTGGGGGTGTTGAGCAGAATGTATTTGTTGTCATAGAATTAAGACCTGTGCTTCTTCAGTTAGCCAATTGCAGCATGATGCTACTCCCCTCCTTAAGATTTAATAACTCTCCACTGCCTTATAATGAAACCAGAATAAGAGCTGCGGAGATAGTTCAGCAGCTTAAGTGCCTGCCTGGCAAGTGGAAGGTCCTGAGTTTGATTTCTAGCACTGAAAAAAAAAAATTAATAAAACCTGGAGATGTCTCATAGTTCACGAGGCCTTGGTCATGTGGCCTCTCCCTTTCTGTGAGACTACATCCATTTCCACAAATGGCTCAGCCACGTGGGCATTCTTTTTTCTCAAAACACATTAAGCCACTCCCACAGGAGGCCTTCACTCTCGCTATTCCTTCCACTTCGCCGCTCCCAGACTCCCACTGAACCACTTACTTCTCACTATTTACACCGTGCCCTCCTTCAAACCTTGGTGAGACTACATCCTAATAATCTCTTGAACACACAACTTTCCTCTGAACCTAAAACCTTTCAGCTACGTCTTGTGTCTTACTTTCTTACCATGGCTCCGCAGAGTATAGTTCACTTCTATGATACTACTTTTCTTCCCTGAATAGGCTAGATCCTGTTCCCTCATAGGCCAGATTCGTTTTCCTTATATTTTGTGTATTCTTTTCCCTTATGTGTTTCTTACACCTAAAATATTTTCCCCCTTCTTCACCTGGTTATCATCCTTGAGGACAGTTCCCATGACACCTCTTCCTGGAAGTCTTCCTTGATCTGCTCCCCAGCCTGCACCACAGTGCATACTGTCCTATGGTGCTACGATCACTGAATCTGTCCACGCGTTCCTCCAGACAGAGCATGCAGCTGCCTCCCAAGTCTCACTCTTCCCATCGACTACAACACAGTGGACACAGCAGGGGCCCCTCGGCTGGTGAGGGCCTCGCCAGCCCTGGGTGCCATGTGACTGGTTCTTGACATTGAGACCATGAGCACAAGGCAGGCAGGCCACAGCCGTAAAAAACAAAAACAAAATGAAACAAAAACCAAATGTACTCTGCTGAGCCTGGGAGCTGGAACATGCCCTACAGGTCCATTGCTAAAGGCTTGGTCCTCAGCCCATGGCACTGCTGGGAGGTGGTGAAGCTTTTCTGAGGGAAAGCCTAGCAGGAGATCTTAGGTCACTGGGGAAATCTGTCTCTCCTTTTCTTTTTGCTTTGCACACACCATAAGGTGAATAGCTTCTTCTATTGTGTGTTCCCATCATAATGCACCATCCTGGGCCAAAAGCAATGGGGCTGGCCACCCACAGAATGAAGCCTTCAAAACAGAGCCCATTTGTTCTTTTTCAGTTGATTTAAATCAGGTATATTGTTACAGTGATGGAAACCTACCTAACATAGTCCCTCTGTACCATTCCATGGGCTTGATGCAGACAAAGTCTTTAGGATAGTGGAGCCCTAAAATGAAAGGACCTAGAACTCAAACTGGGACATTCATCCTTGGTAGTCAGTCATAGATAAATAAATGACTTCAAGGGATCTCAAATTTATTTCATTGTAAAGAAAATTTGTTACAAGGCTGAGGCAAGAGGATCGATGTGAGTTTGACACCAGCCTGGGCTACAAAAATGAGCTCAAGGGCAGCCTGAACTACATAGTGAGACCTTGTCTCAAAAAGACAAAAAAAATTTTTGTTACAAATATAACTCTCAGAAAGTGTGCTCTATAAATGAATAGGTAAATCTGTAGACCATTCACCAGTTGAATACAGTAGCACTTCAGTCCTTTTATGAGATTTTTTTGTTCTTGTAAATGAAGAGTGTAAAAGTTATCTCACTTAAGTGGTTTTAGTATTTGAGGGAGGAAATAATAAATGTCTAGACAAATACAAACTTTGTAAAAACATGTTGAAGTTCAACTCAAGGGTTGAACTAGTTTTGACTGTACAAGTTAGCAGTCTCCTTAAACAGAAATTTTTCTTTTTTGCTCTTCTCTTTCTCCCTTCTGTCTTTGTGATTAGTGCCTAGATTTCTTTCCTTCTTTAAAACTTTAAATAAACTGCTATGGAGATAGCCCAGTGGTCTGAATGCCTGGCTTGCAAGCACAGGGCAAGCAAGTTCTACCCCCAGCACGACACGCTGCCTCAGCCCGGCCCCCAGGTATGCTGAGCCTCTCTACCCACTTTTCAAACAATATTTCACAGTTAATTTAAATCCCATAGTTATTTATCTATGGCTAACTACCCTGAATGAATGTTCCAGTTTGAGTTCTGGGTCCTTTCTTTTTATTATTATTTTTTTAATTTTTTTCTTTTTTTACTCATGAACTTTATTATTTTTTCTCTTGTTTCAGAACTTTTGTTTGTTTATTTATTTATTTTTATGGCTGGCTCAGCCTGCCCTGAGGGCAAGGCTGGTGCAGCATGTGGTGCCGGGGATTGAGCCACGGTCACTGCAGCTGCCTAAGTTTTGCTAAGCAGGCACTTTAGACCACTGAGCCATCCTGCCGGGCCCCTTTATTATTGAGTGGACAGGGAATTTTAAAAAATATGAGTGCAAAGGGAGGGCATGATAGCTCAGCAGACTAAGCACCTGCTTTGGCAAGTGCAGGGACCAGGGTTCCATTCCCAGTCCCGCATGCTACACTGGCCCCATCCCCAGGGTGTGCTGAGTCAGTGACAGAGTCTGGGCATGGTGGTGCATGTCTGTAGTCCCAGTGCTGGGGAGGCTGAAAACAAGAGGATTACTATGAGTCTGAGCTGCATTGTGAGACCCTCTACCAAATACACAAATGAAAACAAAGAAACGAGTGCGGTGCAATTTAAATAATGTAAAATTACTAGCAAGCATCCACTTGAAATAGTATTATATCACTGTTCTGCTGTCTTTTAATAATACTTGGTACGCTGATGGCTGTGTAGTAATATAGTTGGTGTTAAATAATTTAAAGATCTAATTCTAAAAGAACAAACCAGTAAATAATGGAGTTTCACGAGTTCAATCCAAGAATTTGAACCCAAAAGCCAGAAGCTTTCTTTTTATTTAAAGTCTTTTTAAAGATTTTATGTATTTGGTACAGGGTATCCCTAAATAGCTAGGACTTGCAACAATTTTCCTGTTTCAGCCTCATCAGTGCTGAAATTACAGATGTGTGCCACCACGCCCGGTCTCAGTCTCAGTGGCTGGTTCAGCACACCTCGGGGTGGGGCTGATGCAGCCTGTCATGCTGGGATCAAACCCTGGTCCCTGTGCTTGCCAGCCTGGCATTCAGACCACTAGGCTATCTCTATGGCACTTCATTTAAAGTTTTAGAGAAGGAAAGAAATCTAGGCACTAGTCACAAAGAGAGAAGGGCGAGAGGGAAGAGCAAAAAGGAAAGACCTTCTGTTTAAGGAGACTGCTAATTCGTAGTCAAAACTAGACACGATCTGAACAGTCATGCAGACAACATGAGTCCACAGGCTAAGTGGTATTCAAGACTCAAAGATGAAGTGACAAGGTCGGTAAGGTCACGAGTGATGTGGAATAGCAAGAAATGGTGGCATTTCACAAGGAATGCACACAGTGCAGGGTGAAACAGCAGTCAAGAGGTAGCAACAGAGGAAAGTCTCACTAGTAAAAGCATGCCTGGGCTGGGGACATGGGTCAGTGGCAAAACAGGTGCCTAGAAAGCACCCCAGGCTCAGCCTCCAGCACCAGAAGGAAGAGACATGAAAAGAAAAGTGAGAAAAGAGTGAGAGAAAAAAAAGAGCCTGTTACTGATACCTAAGAAAACAGTAATGTTTAGGCTTTGATGGAGCTATAGGTTTTTGGACAATTCCAAAAGTTCTCTATTCAAAAATCTTAATTACTAGAAGCAGAAGCATTTACATTTGTTGTTTTAATAACTAACACTGACTGAGCTATTTGCTCATAAACATGCCTCTCAGGATGAAGCTACCTAGGGACACACATGGATATCCCTGGTCCCTAAGGTAGTTTCTAAGACAGCACCTTCTAAGATGACTGATGATTGATTTTGCTCTAAATCAGTAGTTCTCAATCTTTCTAATGCCATGACCCTGCAATACAGTTCCTCATGTTGTGGTGACCCCAAACCAAAAAATAGTTTTGGTGGCTACTTCAAAATTGTAATTTTGCTACAGTTATGATTCGGAATGGCTTTAGGTGACCCCTGTGTTTTGGTTGTTTGACCCCTGCCAGGGTCTCGACCCACAGGTTGAGAACCGCTCCTCTAAATAAAATGTTGCTATTGTATAATATGAAGCCAAACACATTTTGGATACTAGGAAAGGGAGGGGTGGTGGCATGAGGTGATACAATATCAAAAAAAAAAAAAAAAAAAAACCATTTGTAGCTAAAATATTGTCCTGAGAATTACATATGCACTTCCTGATTTCTGCATAGGCTACTGATGTATTGGTCAGTACTGATCCACTTCATTTGTATTTCCTCTGAGACAAGGAGAAGGACGAAAATTTTGGCTTCTGCTTTCTGCAGGCAGCTATTTGTATAGTGGACACTTTACACTGTGACAAAGCAGACAGTATGTGCTGACACATGTTTCTTGAACATCCTAAGTGAAATTGGCAATGTAGGTTTAAATTCCAGACATCAAAATAATCTTTCTTCCAAGAGGTCTACCTCTGAAGAATTCTTCCAAAAAGCAGACTTCTTAATAATGGTCATCTTTTCCCAAATTTTCTACCTGGGGTATGCAAATTGGTATTTGTTCACACTAAAGAAACATAAATATGGAGAGAGAGAGAGAGAGAGAGAGAGAGAGAGAGAGAGAGAGAGAGAGAAGTGCAAACACAGGACTTCCTTTGACTTTAATCAGTAGACTTCCAGCTCATTTCCTTTAAGATACTGTCCCTGAATTGCAAGTTACTTCATAGTCTTTTTTTAAGTGAGCTCTCTTCCAAGACTGACAGAGCCAGCTGCAGAACTGTGCTGTCTATGGAAATGATATCATCAGCATTCGTCCTTGAACAAGCCCATAATCATTACATCGGCTCCTTTTTACACAGGAAGAGCCAAATGTGTGCTTGTGTATAGCAACAGTAACCAGAAAGCTATCAGTGATTGTTGGAATCTTTTCCTGGTTCTCTCCTCGACCCAAGAAATCTAGACTAACAATCCTAAAAACCTGTTACTGGAATTTTACCAAGTTAATTGCAATCTACCACTCCTAGCACAACCCACCCCATGGTGATAAAAAAGACACTAAGATATATATACATACATATATATATATATATTTACCGGGGAGCCAAGGGGCTCTAGATCCAACCATAAAAATTGCTTCTGGAACAAAGAGAGAAACCCAGGGATGCATTGGAATTTTATTCAGTGGAAAAGGGGGAGTGGCTTGTGAAAAGGAATTATGAGAAGAAGGTGAGCACTGAAGGGAACTGTGGGAAGGTGAGCACTGTGAGCTGGGCTAGGTAGGAGGCCTGCATTCACCATCGCCATATTCAGAGAGGATGTGCAAAGGAAGTAATTTGTATTATGCTATTGAGATAATACCTAATATTTTGGGGATCTGATGCTTCAGCTCTGATGTGTAACCTTTCAAGCCCCAGGAAGTCATAGTCTCTATCTCGAGGCTCAATTCCAGCTGACACAGTGGAGCATTGGCTCTTCGTCCTGTTATGAGGGAAATATGTGTGCCATCTTCAAAACTTACAACCAGCACCTCAGCTATACCAATATACACTGCTTAAGGCCAATTGAGAGGATAATGAGAAGTCCTAGCCAGTTCTGTACATTTCAATATGAGGAAATTGGGTCATGCTCAGTCAAAATGGAGACAGTCACTTTTCTTTCAAGGAGAGCTGCTCAGGCGATACTCCACAGTTGATAAAGTCTCATAAGTTAGCAAAGTAAAATTGAAAGAAAATGTAAAAAAAAATTACCCACATCCCCCTTTAAAGTGAGTCATTCTAACTTTAACAGTTTATTATGAATATTTAAACTATTGTCTAGTATTCAGAGGACATAGTATGATTAATTTTAAGTCAGAGTGGAAAATTATAAGAAACAGGTGTATTTGTGGTTACACTTATTATATATATTTCTATTTTTCTGTACTTTCTGTTCAAAGTTAATATCAAAATTATACTGTTTATAATCAATTTCATTCTAACTATAATATAAGCTAGTAATTAAATTATTAAGCAGAAATAAAATGCAATATACATAACCAAGTAATTTTAATATCTGGTACAAAAGGCAGTTGCATACTTCAATATTTCTATTCCTAGTTAACTGGCTGCATATCATCTCTGAATATGGCGGTGGTGAATGCAGGCCTCCTACCTAGCCCAGCTCACAGTGCTCACCTTCCCACAGTTCCTTTCAGTGCTCACCTTCTTCCCATAATTCCCTTTCACAAGCCACGCCCCTTTTTCCCCTGAATAAAATTCCAGTGCATCCCTGGGTGTCTCTCTTTGTTCCAGAAGCCATAGCCATTTTCATGGTTGGACCTAGAGCCCCTTGGTTCCCCAGTATATATATATATATATATATATATATATATATATAATGTCTTAGTGACTTTGTTA
>PVJA010024185.1:17406-32252 GCA_004027025.1 Myocastor coypus
TTTTTTTTTTTTTTTTTTTTTTTTTTTTTTTTTTTTTTTTTTTTTTTTTTTTTTTTTTTTTTTTTTTTTTTTTTTTTTTTTTTTTTTTTTTTTTTTTGTCTTTTTTGAGACAGGGTTTCACTATGCATTTTGGGTTGGTCTAGAACTCTCTCTAGCCCAGGCTGGTCTCAAACTTGCTAACTTCCCAAGTGCTGGGATTACAGGTGTGCACCTCTTGCCTGGCTGGTTTGTGTTTTTTTTTTTTAGAAAAAGTCTTGCTAAATAGTCCAAGCTCAACTTGAACTCACTATGTAGCTTAGTCTGGCATCAAATTCATAACAATCTTCCTGCTTCAGCCTCCTGAGTGATGGAATAGCTGGTATGTACCACCATATCCACCGATGTTTACTTTAAGGGACAGAAAATTATTTTGTCCCAATAAAAAACTTTCTGATATAGATGACAACATAGAATATCTGAAGACCATATTCACCATGAAAAGTGTATAAATCTGTCACATTTTTAATTAAAGTGAGCAGGTTTTAATTTGGCAAATTCAATAGTTTATTAAACCATAAATAACGTATCCTGGCTCTCAGTTTCCAACTATAAAAATAAGCACAGAGATGCCTCTGGTTATGAGTACTTCTGTTTGCAAACAATTCAATTCACAAACAAAAGCATTTGACAAAAGTTTGCTTCCATTCTCAAACCCCACATTGAGCGACAAATGTGAGGTCATCCTCCTCACACAAACACAGATGCAGCTGTCTTCCCCAAAGTCATAAAATGAATTAAGCTTATAAACCAAGGTACTACTGTAAGTACTTTTACAGTCTGAAAAAAAAGTTCATATTTTCTCAGTACTACTTGACATAAAAGAGCAGATAAACAAACACAAGTATAGTGCGGGACCTTAATATCCCACTACTACAAATACATCAACTAGAACAAGAAATCCACAAAGAAATAGCACAACTGGACAAAACCCTTCAATGAATAGACTTATGTACAGAATGTTCTACTTGGTCCTTGATGTACTTGCTCAGAAATGTGTAACACAAAAGCCATGGTTGAATGCCTCTCAGCTTGGTCTTCTAAATGTGTACCATTCCTAATGTCTTATTGATTGTTCTACTAGCTCTAAAATAAATTACCTGCTCAGGCAGAGCACAGTGGCTGGGGTTCACCACTGTGCCAGCCCCACCTTTAGAGCATACTGAGTCAGTGATTAAGACTGGGCTTGGGGGCCCGGCAGGATGGCTCAGTGGTCTAAAGCACCTGCTTAGGAAAGCTTAGGTGGCTGCAGGGACCGCGGTTCGATCCCCGGCACCACATGCTGCGCCAGTCCTGCCCTCGGGGCAGGCTGAGCCGGCCATAAAAATAAATAAATAAAACAAACAAAAGTTCTGAAACAAGAAAAATAAAAATTAAAAAAAAAAAAAAAAAAAAAAAGACTGGGCTTGGTGGAACGCACCTGTAATCCCAGTGCTTGAGAGGTTGAAAATAGGAGAATCACTTCAAGTCCAATCTATGTAGTAAGACCCTGTAGACCCTGAACTAAATACATTTTAAAAAGAAAGAAAAGAAATTAAAACACAAAAAGATAAGGAAAAATATTATTAAGATTTCTTGAAAGCAAGTGCCAATATTCAGTTATTTCCCCAATCTTGTATAACTGTATCTGTTAATCTGAGTAACATTTTTGAATATAAAAACAGATAATATAACAACCACTGTTAATTAGCTATTCCTGTTTTGAAAATCTGTAACAAACACATAGCTGTATGTTACCTTGTTTCTCTCTTTTCTATTTGTTTTTGCTTCTGTTTTTATTCTTCAAAATAAAATTAAATTTAAAACAAGAATGTTCTAAAAGAAACACACACCACAGAGCTGAATCTCTGAGATGTTCCTAGGGAATGGGAGACTTGCAACTAGCTTTAGCTGCTGAGTGCCCATAGGAATGAATGGGAGAGAATGAATTAAAAAAAAAAAAAGAATGTTCTACTCAATGACAAGAGAATACACATTATTCTTAGCAGTTCATGAAATGTTTCCCAAAATAGACCACATACTAGTCAATAAAACAAGTTTAAATTTTAAAAAAATGTGATACAACTTGCATAGTATCAGACCATAGTGCAATGAAACTAAACATCAATGACCAAAGAAAACACAGAAACTGTGCAAATGCCTTAAGAGTAAACACTACACTCTCAACTGAAAACTGGATTACAGAAGAAATCAAGGAAGAGATAAGACAGTGTGTAGAGCTAAACAATATCAGAATATGTAGAGCACAATGAAAGTATTGCTAAGAGGGAAGGGTATAGCTATGAATGCCCATATCACAAAAGTAGAGCAAGTCCAAATAAATAACCTAATGATGCACCTCCAGGTCCTAGAAAAACAAGACCAACCCAAACCTAAAGCTAGTATGAGAAAGGATACTATAAAGACTGGAGCAGAAATCAAATTGAGAGGAGAAAAAAAATCAAAACTCTTTCCCAAGCTAATGAAAAAGAGGAAAGAAAAGACTCAAATCAGTGCAATTAGAAATGAAAACAGTTAAGGCATGGAGAAATAGCTCTGCTGTCTAACAACAAAGATCAAGTTTCAATCCTGAGTACTGCATGCCATGCTTGGGTTCCCCAAGCCCGCCATGCCAGCCACAAAACGGCATGGTAGCGCATGCCTGTAATCCCAGCACTGGTTAGGCTGAGACAGGAGGATCAAAAGATTGTTAACATTTGCTTCAGGCCTGGCAGGATTGCTTAGTGGTCTAAAGAACCTGCAGGCGGCTGCAGAGACCACGGTTCAATCCCCAGCACCACATGCTGCACCAGCCCTGCCCTCAGGGCAGGCTGAGCCAACCATGAAAATACATAAACAAACAAACATTTGCTTCAGAAACTTGTATGCCAATAAACTGGAGAATGCAAAATCACTAGGTACATTCCAGAACACATATGAATTACCAAAACCAAACCAAGAAGAATTAACAGTAGGCAATAAAATTGAACCAGTAACTAAAAAAAAAAAAAAAAAACCTACAAACTAATAAAAGCCCAGGTCCAGATGGATTCAATGACAAATTCTACAAAAACCCGACAGATAATTTAACACCAATATTCTTCTAGCTCTTTAATAAAGTCAAAAGGGAAGTGTTGTGGTTCGTTCCTGTGTAGGTGTCCCCAAAAGCATCATGCAGTCATGGGGCTGCTTCTGGAATTTGTAATTGATTATTGTGAAAATGGGTGCTGCATCTCCCCTGGGGCAGGCGATTTAAATTTCAGTGTAACAGAGGAAGAGAAGTTAGCTGCTTGAGCTGCTGTTGGCTCTCCTTGAGCTCTTGCTCTTAGCTACCACCAAGAAAGCTTGTTTTTTTGCCATGTGCCTCTCTGCTTTGGAGCCAGCTGAATATGAACTGAAACCTCCAGTAACTCTGAGCTAAATAAGCCTTTCCTTCCCTCATTTTGAGTGTCGGGTATTTGTCCCAGCAATGAGAGAAGAGTAACTAAGAAATGGGATTACAGGTATGTGCCACCATGCCCGGCTAGTGTAAGGACTTTCTGAACAGATCCTCAGTTGCACAGAAAATAGTACCAAGAATGAACAAAAGAGATCATATTGTTGGTAGTTAAATTAGATGGAAATATTATAGGCAGTTAGACAGGGCCAGGCCCTCAAGGACGACATGGAAAACAAGGTGACCGTACAACTAGAGACAGACGCACCTCTGCCCATGGGCTGGATCTCAAGAGTAAACAAAAGCAACTACATACTTCCCTAGGGATGGGCATCAGGGATTGGTATTCTAAGTAGGTATCAACCACCTTGAAAGAGCCCAACTGAGTCACTAACCCAACCCCCAGCAGGAAGAGACTGGATTTAATCTATTTTACCTGAGCAATGGTGCTTGTAATTTCATTGGTTAACCACAGTTTTGTCCCACCTAATACCCACCTAAGCGAGTTCCCATGTCTTCTCCACAACTGTAGACCTGCCTCCTCACGTGGTTTTCCTCTATAAAAGTCCTTGGAAGCGACAGCTTCCCAGGGATCACCTGCTCAGGATGCCTCTCCTGTCCCTCTCTCAGACAGGAGCTTTCTTTCCCCTAATAAATCTATTCTGCTCATAACCTGTATTTGTTCCTAAAATTCATTCTTAGTTTTAGAGAACACGAACTCATCCCAGGTACTTTTCAGGTTGGGAGATCAGTTTTCCCTATATCATTTGGAGGTTCCCTATTGGAGGTCATCCACCCGGGATCAGTTTTTTCTTCCTGTATAATTATCAATGAAAAAGTTCCTGTACAGCAGAAGAAACAACAAGGTGAGTGAAAAAAGCAACCTACAGAACGGAGGTCAGAGGATTAATATTTAGAATATATAAAGAACAACAAAAAAAATTAGATCACCCCAAACAAAAGACCAACTCCAAAGATGGGCAAGTAAAATACGCAGATACTTCTCAGAAAAAGTAAAAATATTTAATGCAGACATAGAGAAATATTTTAATTACTTTGGCCACTAGAAAAGTGCAAATTAAAACAACATTGAAATTTCATTTTACCCTAGAAAGAATGGCCATCATCAAGAAGTCAATAAACACTGACAAGGTCGTAAGGAAAAATAAAACCTTCTACATTGCTGGTGTGAATGTGAACTATGTATTACTCCTATTAATACATATGGAAATGAGTATGGAGATTTCCCCAAACCCTAAGTGCATAGCCATGTGTATAGCAACACAATTTATAACAGTTAAGTCTTGGAAGCAGCATATATGCCCATTAACAAATGAATGGATAAAGAAAATGTGATATGTATGTACAATGAAGTACTCCTCTGCCATAAAAAAGCATGAACTTGAGTATTTCTGTGAAAGGGGATTTAAATTTAGTGCTAAATGAAACAAATCAGATTCATAAGCTTAAATAGCAGATCACTTCTCTTGAGAAGTCCAACTTATAAATAAATATCAAAATAAAAGATGGATAATAAGCAAGGATATAGATTTTTTTTCTAATTAAAAAGAGGACAAAGGGCTGGGTGAAGAGGGACAGGGAGGAAAAGAGAAATACCAACTCCACACAAGGAATGTAAACACTATGTATTCCAAACATGGACTCATAAGATGACAGTAAAAACAAAATAGAAGCCTCTTTAATAAACATTATATTGAAATAAATTCAAAATGTTAATACTATTTAATTATATAAGAATATCAAACTTAAAATTTTTCATCTTTTTTTAGTTTTTAAAAAATCATTTATTGGTAGGCAAAGAGCTTTGGGCCTGGACTCCCAATGTACTCCCAGGGTTTGGGCAAGATAAGCTCAATCATGAACCAGGTATGACCTATCAGCCTCTACATTCTCTCTCCTGATGGAAGGTTTTTTCAAGTTGAATATGCTATGAAGGCTGTGGAAAACAATGGTACAGGTATGGGGATCAGATGTAAAGATGGTGTTGTTGCTGGGGTAGAAAAATTAGTTCTTTCTAAACTTTATGAAGAAGGTTCCAACAACTAACTTTCTGACATTGACCGGCATGTTGGGATGGCAGTAGCACGTTCGCTGGCAGATGCTCAGTCTTTAACAGACACAGCAAGAGAAGAAGCTTCCAACTTTAGATCTAACTATGGCTATAACATTTCAGTGAACCATCTTGCAGGCTGAGTAGCCATGCATGTACATGCTTACACACTCTACAGTACAATCAGGTCCTTCGGCTGCAGTTTCATGCTTGGATCTTACAGTGTGAATGATGGTGCACAACTCTACATGATTGACCCTTCA
Organism: Myocastor coypus; assembly: GCA_004027025.1. NCBI lineage: Eukaryota > Metazoa > Chordata > Mammalia > Rodentia > Myocastoridae > Myocastor > Myocastor coypus. The sequence continues at coordinate 23,192 of PVJA010024185.1, forward strand.
GGTGTTTCATATGTTTATTGGGGCTGTGCTATTGGCAAAGCTCGGCACGCTGCAAAGACAGAAATAGAAAAGCTTCAGGTGTAAGAAATGACTTGCTGTGATGTTAAAGAAGTTGTGAGAAAAATTTACATAGTATATGATGAAGTTAAGGATACAGCTTTTGCACTCTGGCTCATCTGGGTTGAGGAATTAACTAAAGGAAAACATGAAATTGTTCCAAAAGATGAAAGGGAAGCAGAAAAATATGCTAAGGAATCACTGAAGGAAGAAGACAAATCAGATGATGAGAATATATAATGAATATCTGAGGATCTAGTTGGCTTTTACATTTCTATGACAATCCCTTGTAACTACTTGATTATACATATATACCACTGAATTCTCATTAAAATGTCTTGTAAAAAAATCTCTCTCATCTATCATCTATCTATCTATCTATCTATCTATCTATCTATCTATCCAATCTATCTAATCTATCTATCATCTATCTATTTGGTACAGGGTCTTGCTACACAGCTCAGATTTGTAGTGATCCTTTGGTCTCAGCTATCTATCTATCTATCTATCCAATCTATCTAATCTATCATCTATCTATTTGGTACAGGGTCTTGCTACACAGCTCAGATTTGTAGTGATCCTTTGGTCTCAGCCTCCCCAATTCTGGGTTACAGTTAAGTCCACCATGCCTGGTTCTGGTGGGCCAGCTCAGCATGGGGCTGACATGGCATGCAATACTGGGGATTGAACCCAGGTCCCTGTGCTTGATGGACAAGTGCTTAGACTGCTGAGCTATCTCCCTGGGCCTCATCTTTTATCTAGTAAATATATTTTTCTACATTTTTCAATTTTTCTTTCAAAAATTGACTAATGCAAAGACACATGAATAAGATTAAAAATACGTGTAATGTTTAAATTTAGTACAAATGTAATTAAATTTAATTTTACTTATTGAATTTAAGTTGAATCCTAGTTTAACCTAAGGTAAACCACCTTAATGATCCAACTTATATTACTTGGTTTCAGAATTATCATTGGTCAAATTGTTTCTCTTAAAATAGAAACAACACAGGGGCTGGCCAGATAGTTCAGTGCTTTAAAGCACCTACTTAAGCAGATGCAGGGGATGGGGGTTCAGACCCCCAACCTGCAGTGCCAGCTGTGCCCATGGAGCACTCTGAGATGGTGACTGAGACTGGGCATGCTGGTGCATGCTTGTAACTCCAGTGCTTCGAAGGCTGAAAACAGGAGGATCATTATGAGTCCTATCTGTGCAGTGAGACCCTGTAGAAAATATATTTAAAAAAATAGAATTAAGAATGTTTTTGCTGTATATGGTGGTACATACCTGTAATTTCAGCACTTAGAGGCTTGTGCAGGAGGATCACTGTAAGTTCAAGCCTAGGCTGAACTACATGGAGAAACCCTGTTTCATAAAATAAAACAAATCTGAGTTTCTAACCAAATTAACTGAATTTAATTAAAATTAGGAGTCTTTTTTTCTTGCTGTGGATTAAATGTAGGGCATTTGCACTTTAGTCTCATCTTAGTGATCGTCCTGTATTTCAGCCTCCAAAGCACTGGGATTTCAGGTGTGTGCCACCATGCCCCGTTTCAAATACAGTCTCAGCTCATCCTGGGGGCATGGCCAGCACAGTAAGTTGGGGGCTGAACCCTGGTCCCTGTGTCTGCCTAAGCTGGTTCATTAGTCCACTGCACTATCTGGCTGGCCCTCTAGGATGCTATTCACTGTGTCAACTTGAGAAGTTTAACTGTCCAGCTAAGTGATTCAGCAGGTGTCAGGGTCCTTACTTTGGAAGAAGGTACAAAGATGGTGTGGGAGAGATGTGCGTGTGGGCAGACAGCTCATACACAATGTAAGGGAGGAAAAGAGGCTTGTGCCTGCCCTTCTTTTGCTTTTGCTGTCTTTGGTGTCTTCCACTGCCATGCACTGTTGCCTTTTGCCATGTGCCACTATGTCTTAGAGCCAGCTGATTATGGACTGAAACCTATACAAACTGTGAGCTAAATGAACGGTTTCATCCTTAATTTGGCTCAAAAGCCTTTGGGAATGGATTGTAGGAAGAGTTTGGAAGAGTTTGGAGATGTCTCCTGAAAGAGTAGAGCTGAACCACCTCAGGGTGTTCTGTATGGGACACTCTGATCAGAGCTCAGAGGACAAGAAGGCTGACAGAAGTCCTGCCAGTGAAGACAAGGCTTGGAAGTTTCTACTGTTCAAAGGACTGTGTTGGTTGTTGGACTCCACATGTGCGTGATGGCTTGCCAGGTTTATTTGCATTTTGCTTATATCCAGATTTTTCCTGAGACAAAGTGCAGTGAATTAATCTGGCAGAAGAAATTTCAAGGCAGTCAAATGCTGAGGCAGTGGCACGCTATGTTGGGGGATGTTACCAGATTTCTATTCAGAATCAAGAGCAAGGAGCCCTGTACGATGATTTAAAATGGGAGTTTGGAGAAAAAAAAAAAAAAAAAAAAAAAGCATTAAAGCTGTGGACTATAAAGATAGCGCAGAGGTGGTCTGAATTGCTGAGAAAGAATATAAAACATGGTCTGAGGGCATTACTAGAAGCAGAGTCTCCATCTTTTCAACCCCTAAACTGCAAGTCTTTGCTTTGAGAAGCCACAAAACAACATGTTTCATGACAGCAACAGAAAATTTGTTCCTCAGAAATTGGATTCAGAGTACCCAGCAGCTCAGGCACTTGGTCCCTACTTCAAGAAAGGGAAAAGCCTGGCTACTGCTCCAGTTGGCAGCAGATCTTAGCGTCATTCATATGTTGCTGGTTTTGGTGCATGGATTTAAGACTACCACCTTGATTTCAGAAGGCCTAGGAGGCCAGGCAGTGTACCCTTGAGAGGGCACTATGTGAAACTGTGAGAAGCCTAAAGTGCTGTGGAGACCCCAGAAGTGTGGAAAAGCCAGGAACCTGGATCATCTAAGGAAAGCTGCAAGAAGTAGGCTGAATAGAGAACCGATAGGAGCTGTAACTACCATAAGTGCCATAGCAGTAGAATCATGTGAGCCCTTGAGTTCACAATATGCCAGATTGCTTCAGATGCAGGACATGGAACTATATGGCTTAATGTTCACCCTGCTGGATTTTGGATTTGCTTTGATCTCAGTCCTATGTATTCCCATTTATAACTTCTGGAATGAAAATAATTATTTTGTGCCATTGAATGTTGGAAATGTTTTTCATTTGTATAGGGGCTTGCAGCTAAGAGTTTGTCTTACATCTTGGAGGAGACTTGAACAATGCTGAGACTGTTAGGACTCTGGCAACTCATAGATGGACCAACTGCCTTTCGCATAATGGATGTACATGAGTTTTTCTGGAACAAGGGGTGAAATGTTCTGGTGCTAATGTAATATAATGTTGACAGACTTAATACTGGTTCTTAAGGATTGTTAAACTTACCTTAAAATGTCCAAGTTGTGAAATGATAAGAATAACGTACCAGAAACTGGTTTAAGGAAATGTCGCTAGTTGCCAAAGGGTGATTATGGTTGATACATTGTGTCAACTTCAGTGTAGAACTCAGCAGTTCTACATCCTCAGTGAAAAGGACATGCTCTTACCAAGATGATATTCACAGTCAACTTGAGAAGTTTAAAAGTTTAGCTAAGTGATTCAGCAAAGAGCCAGGGGTCCTTACTTTGAACACATCCTCTGCTTGTGGAAGAGGAGGGCATGGGAGAAGTGTGGGTGTGGGCAGATAGTTCATAAAAAATTTAAGAGGAAAAGAGGCTTGTGCCCCCCTCCCTCTGCTCTTTCTGCTTTTGATATCTTCGGTTGACAGGAACAGCTGCCCTCTGCCATGTGCCACTGTGCCCTGGAGCTGGCTGATTACAAACTGAAACCTCTACAAAGTGAGCTAAACAAACCTTTCCATCTGTAATTTTGGATGTCCAGTATTCTCTCTCAGCAACAAGAAAAAGTAACCAAGACAAGTAGGTAAAATTGTTGGTTATTCTTTTGTCAACTTGATGAAGAGGGCTTGTGGCTTTATTTTTCCCATTAGCAAAACTTAATTTTCACCAAATTTATTTATGAGTTAATATTTTTAAAAAATTGACAAAAAATGTATTTCCTTATAGGGTACCATGTGATATTTTGATACATGTATGTACTGTATGCTATTCAAATTGCAATAGATTTATTTTTTGTGGTAAAAACATTCAAAATCTATTTACTTGTCTGAAAAATATGTATAATGTTATCATCTGTAGTCACCTCACTGTGCAACAGAACTTATTCTTCGAACCATAACTTAGTACACCAACATTTCTCCATCCTACATTTTTCTTTTTTATAAAACATAACATTCTTTATTTACAGTATATTTCCTTTGTGGGGAATTTTCTGTTTTAAAGCATACTGAAAAGTATGCAGGGTTCAGCTCTGTGAAGAGCACTTGCCTAGAATGTGTGAGACCCTAGAAGCCCCGGTTTACATATCCAGAACCACACATACATACACATACACGGACACAAGAATGAAAAAATACTCCTTAGTTTCAGGTTGTAAAATACATTCATTTTACAAGCAGTAAAACTAGGGTCAAGCCTGGTTAGTACATAGATGGGAAACATAACAAGATTAAACCCTCAGGTTTCACCTTAGAAAAAAAGTTCCAACCAGCTTTAAATCCATCCCACATTTTCTTCCCAGTATCTGATAATCATTACTCTGCTCAATTTCTATAGGATCAACCTTTTAAGATTCCATAAATGAGATAAGAGTTTCTGTCTAGTCCTGATTTACTTCATTTAACATAATGACCCCAGCACATGCCTGTAATCCCAGCACTTGGGAGGCTGAGGCAGGATCAATGTGAGTTCGAGACCAGCCTGTGATACAAATGTGAGCTCAAGGCCAGCCTGAACTGCATAGCAAGACCCTGTCTCAAAAAGACAACAAACAAACAAACAAACAAACAAAAAACCCCATAATGATCCCAGTTGCTTCCATGTTGTCACAAATGATAGTATTGGCGTGTGAACAGTATTTCGTTGTATATATATATATATACATCACATTTTCTTTACCCGTTCATCAGCTAATAGGCAGCTGTTTGCCTTTTGTGGCTACCACAAACAGTACTGAATTACACATGGGGGTGTACAGGCATTTTGAAAATACTCTCATTGCCTGTGGATGTAAACCCAACAGGAAGACTGCAGAAACACACAGTAGTTTTGTTTTTATTATTTATTTTTTTGCAGGACCGGGGTTCAAACTCATGACCTTGCATTTGTCAGGCAGGCATTTGTGTCACAGAGCTATCTCTCCAGCCCCGTTTTTATTTTTTTGACTTTGCTTTTACTGGATGTCATTAAAATTATCAACCACTGGGGCTGGGGAGATAGCTCCGAGGCACAAGTGCCTGCTGGGCAAGTGCAAGGTCGTAAGTTCGAACCCTGGTCCCACAAAAAAAATAAATAAATAAATAAAATAAAATAAAATAAAATAATCAACCACTTCAAAGGATATACCTCTAACTCATGTATTTTCCCAGCTCTATGAGAAGATGAACACAGAGCACACAATCCTCTCTTACACACAAAGTGAGATAACTTCCTAAGATAAGCTACTAGTCAGGTTTTTTAGCTGTAAGAGATGCTTCAGAGATTTCTTTCAGAAAAAGGTCACTATTGAAGAACTTTTCACTATTAAAGTACATGATCTTCAGAAATCTTGTTTACTTGATTCATTGAAATTCCTCAACAAATTCAGTCATTCTCTTCAGTGACAACTGCTTTCAGGTCAACACAAAAAAAGTGGCTGTATTCAAAGCCAAACTGGAATTATGGGAGTAATGAGGGAACACTAGTAAACATATACGACATGTTTCAAACATTAGCAGAGATCGTGAAAGAGCAGTTTAAGCCTTCCTTCTTCAAGCAACATGGTCATCTCAGTTTTCAACAGTTTGAACAATACTTCTCAACCACAAAAATCCTTAGAATTAGAAAAGGAATAAATTCTGACCTGTTGACAAGCCAGAACAAATTTTGTGGTAGAAAATTATTAGCTGCTTGAGTGCACAAATGATAGTCAAGGTGGAGTATCTTGAAATTTCCACAAAAAAACTGAAGTCTCTATTTCCAACATCCTACTTTTGTTAAGCAGTCTTCTACAGTGGCCACAACTAAAATGAGATTAGGGAGTAGATTGAACATAAGCAGCACACTTTTGGTGCTACTTTTTCCCATCACTCCTAAACGGAGACATATAGTTTCCGGAAACAAGTTCAGGGCTCCAACTGAGTCCATATTATGGGAAGTTCTGTTTCATTATACATTACAACATAATAATATAAAGAGTGTTAAGTGCAACTTGCATAAATCATATCAAAAGCACCCTCACCTACTCCCTGAAAAATTGCATTCCATGAAACTAATACCTGATGCTAAAAGAGGTTGAAGATCACTGATTCAGAGGACACCCTTATTTTAAAAGTCAAAATACCATGTGGCAGAACATTAGCATTCCTGGGCTGGCCAGATAGCTCACTGGATTAAAGTGCCTACAAGCAGGCACAGGGGCCAGGGGTTCCATTCCCAGACCTATCATGCTGGCCCCGCCCCTGTGGCGTGCTGACATAGCAAGTGAGGCTGGGAGTGGTGCGCATGCCTGTAATCCCAGCTCTTGGGAGGCTGTAAACAGGCAAATCAGTATGTGTGAGACCCTGAACACCCTGTCCCTGTAGACCCCTCCCTAAAATATAAAAATAAGGCAAGACTAGAGAGAAAAAAAATAAAATTGAATACAGCCACTTTTTATCTTAAAAACTTTCATAAAACCATTAGCAAGAAGTATAAAACATAAAAACTTATACTAATAAAACAGCCTCCCTGCCCAAACCTATGAAGGTATTCCAACTCACACAGTAATCAAGAAATGTAAATATAGGAGGGAGGTAACAGGGCCTGGAGACATATACCAGTAAACCCAGACCTCTGGGAGGCAAGTATAGGAGGATCTTAAACTCAAAATCTGATCTGGGAACTTTAGTAAAACCCTGTCTCAAAACAGAAAATGGTCTGAGGTGTAGGTCAGTACAAAATTCCTGAGTTCAATTCTATCACACCAACATACAAGGGGAGTTACCATTTTTCATCCAAGATTATCTAATATTTCAAAGAAACATGCTTGGCAAATGCAAGGACCTGGGTTTAATCCCTGGTCCCACAAAAAAAAAAAAAAAAAAAAGAAGAAAAAAAGAAACAGGTGTTGCTTGACATTGATGTTCCTGAAACTTATAAATTTATAAGTCAATCAATGATCAGCACAGGTTAGATACATTACACGTGGATCAACAAGTAAACTGTACAACAGATGAAAATCTAAAAATCACAGAATATTAATGTCTTCACCTTTCACTTTGGGGAGGAAGTTCTGTACTGCCCTTCATTGGAACTGGTGAACATGCACCATGACCTGAAAATACTCAATTGATGGTGGTGGCTTCTGTGGACAGATAAATGTAATATTAAGCATCCTAAAATAGAGTCACGTGCATTGACAAGGGTGGGGAGCATATCTGGACAATAAACTTGGGTAACAAGTTTAATGTCTTTTAAATGTCTATACGCTTTGATGCTACAACTTGCCTTATGGGAAGTCATTCTGTGAAAAAGTTCATGGGTTACAGTACTATGTTTAATGGGGAGAAATAAGGAACAATTTAATGCACAATAGCATAGTGATTGTGACATATCCAAACACAAAAATATCTATTAAAATAATGCTTTGTAAGTAAGTGTTCAAAGATGTTTATATTGTGTAAAGCCTAGAGCACGTATACTGAAGTGTTGGTATTAGTTTTCTGAGCATAGAGCAATGGATGGCTTTAATTTCTTCTTGATTATTCTCCCTCTTTAGTTTTTACTTAAAAATATTTAATTGTTTTACATCAATAAATACTTCTTTAAAAGATCAGTATACAAATCTAAGGGCCAAACTCGTTAAAAATTTGCAAAAGCAAGAAAGGGGTTAATACATTGAACTTTTTTTTTTTTTTTTTTAAGTTATGGCTGGCTCAGCCTGCCCTGGTGGTGGGGCTGGCACAGTATGTGGTGTCGGGGATCAAACCTCGATCTCTGTGGTTGTCTGAGCAGGTGCTTTAGATCATTGAGCCATCTAGCCAATATATTGAACATTTTGAGTTATAAAAACACCAAGATTCTATTAAGCAAAACAAAAAGAACAATTATGGGGAAATTAAAACGTGGAAAAATAGCCTTAATAACGAAATCCAAACTAAGACAGCATACTTTCCTTCTTTTCAGTTGGAAATAGTTTATACATACTGGTGAAAATATTAAATAGGTGTTCTCAAACTCCACCATACACTTAAACCAGTATTTTTAATTCTGGGATTCTGGCCAACAACAATAATCCTTAAAATATAAGCATGAAGTAGAAGATATTCATGACAACATCCCTAATAACAAGAAATATAATAGAATATTATTTGTGATCCAAATACATTGGAATTGGTTTCAACCAGACTTCAAGGTGAACAATCTTCTTGATAGGAAATGATTTGCCAGAAAGTAAGGAATTAGGAACACAGCATTCCATTCATGGAATCTCGGAGGGCGTCAAAGAAAATTCATTCAAAAGCAGTGCCAGAGGCTACTTTGATAATTTCATGGGACAACATTTACTAGTAAAAACAGGATACTCCAGATACGAAAACTGAGATGATGTAAAACACCAATAGGATGACACTAAATCCCAAGAGCTGGTGAACTACTTACAATCTGAAAGTTGAAAACACTAGTAGTTTAGTGTTTATTTCAACAAATTTATTTATTTCAACAAATAAAATTTATTAGCCCTCCACTACTTGATGGTTTAAGGTCATTTTGTTTTTGGTGGTACCAGGGATCGAACTCAGGACCTTGTGCTTGCCAGGCAAGCACTTACTCCACTGAGCTATATCCCCAATCTCAACTATCTCCCCAGCCCCTTTAAGGCCATTTTACTGTTTTGTTTTTTTTTTTTTTTTTTTTTTTTTTTTTTTTTTTTTT
>PVJA010024186.1:0-26701 GCA_004027025.1 Myocastor coypus
GCTTTAGACCACTGAGCCATCCCGCCGGGGCCTCAATGTTTTTCATCTTTTAAAATCTGTCTGTAGGTGCCCGGCGGGATGGCTCAGTGGTCTAAAGCGCCTGCTTAAGAAAGCTGGGGCGGCTTCCAGCACCACATACTGTGCCAGCCCTGCCCTCAGGGCAGGCTGAGCTGGTCATAAAAATAAATAAACAAACAAAAGTTCTGAAACAAGACAAAATAAAATAATTCTTTAAAAAAATAAAATAAAATCTGTCTCTACTTTTATTACATGAAGATTAGATAATGTAATCTGTATAATTCTATTAATTTTGTTTTATTTTGTTTTAACTCTTCTAATTGTTTGGTCATTTTAGCAAGAAAGCTAAGCAAAATTAGAGTCAAACCTGTTAGATTTGAGAGCAGTCTTTTAGACATGAAGATGATCTTTTCCTACTGTAAAATATTTTCAATAAGGTTAGTGCTTTCATAAGATAGCATATGAACTACTAAATACTATGCGTTTTGTTTATTTGTAATAATATTTAAAATGTCTCAATGATCTACCTAGATGAAAATATATCCTTAAACTCAAATTATTTACTTCTATAAATTAAACTTGTTTTCTATTTTTATGTGGGAATTTTGTTTTCTACTCTTCAGTGTTAACGTATAATTCAAAGATTTTATTTGCTATTATTTGAGTATATTTTTAATATTTAAAGTTCTTTTATGCTTGCATTTCACTTTTAAGAATACTTTTGTTTGTTCAATTATCATTTTTGCAGAACATGGTTGGGGAATGGGCTGTACCAGAGGAAATGAGGGATAGCTTACCTCCCTCCAACAATCCCATATTGGGCCATGCACTCAACAGACTCATTGAAAAGTCTCTTCCTCCTCAAGCTGAGCCAACCAAACTTGAGCTACCTTCATTTACTATTACAGGATGCTTGTTGGGGAAAACACTTAGTGGGAAAACAATGACTCTACAGACCTTACAAAGAGGTGAAATTCCTTTTCTTCTCCTTCTCTTGCTTCTTCTTTACTGGATTGTATTTAGGCTGCTACGTTGGAAATATTTACATCTACAGAAAGCATGTAAATGCTCTGCTGATTGAGAAATCTTGGTCATCAAAACTTTATAATAGTAAAATCCTGTAACTATTGTCCGGTCCATAATTATTTGGTCCTAAATATTAATTAGATACTGATACATGTCAACATGAATAATCTTGACAATACTATACTAAGCAGATATACAAGGTTACTTAATGTATGTTGCTATTTATGTGAAATATCCAGAACCAAGAGTCAGAAATCAAACACAAAGAGACAGAAATCAAATTACTAGTTACAAGGTGTGTGACTAGGAGAATAAGTAGTGAAAGCTTAATGAGTATTTTCTTTAACGGGTGATGCAAAGTTCCTGGGACAAGGCAGTGTGATGTTACATAGCATCATCGCTGTCTAAATACCACTGAGCAACCGCTCAAATGCTTAACTGTATGCTGTATGAATTTTACCACAAATTTTTGAAAAGCAGCTTAATCTAAAAGATGGTTCTAGGGATTCTGAAGATAGTGTTGCAGGGAAAAACAAGAACACAAGGGAGCAAAGTCAACTTTCCAAATGAGAAGCTGTTTATGAAATTATCTGTTTTATTTTAGAGTTTCCTATTCAGGTGCTTTGTATTGACACTCTCGTCCAAGAGGCTATCCAGGCATTCCATGACAATGAAAAAGTCAGCAGGGACCACACAATTCAGAAAGAACGTGGAGAGGCTCCCTCAGATCTTCATCTGGGCAGTAAAGGAACCGAGGCAAGTGCAAGTTTAGATTTCTTCTTTGGTTCTATCATATAAGAGATACAAAACTGGAGAGAACCCAGAAGATCTTCTCAACCAGAGTTTTTTCCAGTAAAGACATAAAGAGTACATATTTTAGATTTTTAATTTTTGTGGGCAAAGGGAAGAAATCAAAGATAGTGATTGGCTGGTGAGGGGGTGGTAAGTGGAGCGGCTGCACTGTGGGATTTGGAGGGAAACAGATGAGTGTTTGAAGAAAACTCAAGAAGTCACTCGCACAATTGGGCAGTGGCACACACTTCTTACCCAGCACTGTGGGAATCTAGGCAAGATCCTAAGTTAGAGCCCAACCTGAGTCACTTAGCTACTGAGTAAAACTCTGTCTCAAAATTAAAATAAGGCAAGAAGGACTACAGATTTAGGATTTAGTGAGAAGACCCTGTGTTCAATCTTCAGTAATATATATATATATATATATATATATATATATATATGTAATATGTATATATGTATATATGTATATATATGTAATATATATATGTATATATATATGTATATATATGTATATATATGTAATATATATATATATATATATATATATATATATATATGTTGGACTGAGTTTCCATGGAACAATCCTGACAGTTGAGAACATCAGCATGTCCAGCATAAATAGTTGGGACCAGTGTTCTGCCTGCCCATGGTCTAGGCAGGTACTAGAGCCCGTGGGGAAGGTACAGTGGTAGAGAGGTCCCCTGGCTTGGTCACCTAGCTTAGTATCCAGATGAATAGCATTATGCTGCTGCAGTAGGAGCCACACCTAAGATCTTCTAGGAACCCTATGAAGAACCAGATTATATGAATTTTGCCCACAATGAACTCTGATGTCCTCAGGTAGATTTTAGGGGAGGGAGCTGTTTCTCTATGTGGTCTATCTGCATTGTATTCCCTTAATTTGCATATGGCACATTCCTATCCACATTGCATCTCATTAGTTTGTGAAAATTTTGGGGGGCTCAGAGAGGGAGACAGAAAATTGTGGTCCCAGTTGAGGAGTGATAGTCTGGTTTTTGTATTTAGCTGAGAAAATGAAGTGACTAAATGCAAATCAATTAATGAGAAAACTAATCCGTGTCAAAACATGTGTGTATGTCTCCTCTGTTTTGGGGCTCCAGATTATAATTTCAATGCACTTTTTCTTATCTTATACCATCTTTCTAATTTGAATAAATTAGCAGGTAGTCTAAGCTAGACCATGTATTTGGACTGAAAAGTAAATGCCATTTAATAAAAAAGAAAATAACTAGGAGAAATTTTCTTCTTTGTGAAGAGAATCTCTTCTCCATGTTCTGAGGCTCTTCAGATATTAATCAATAGAACAATAGATAATATGTTTTAAAAGGTTTCTCTGGCTATGACTGAGTCTTTTAGGTCTATCTTTTAAAGATTATTTTCCATAAATTTTATACTTTTCTCAGATTCCATTATATTTTAAAATAGCAGTTACCATACTTTGCAATGAAATTGAAAGCTACTGGAAAACCTATTTCACAGGTTATTGTATATTTCTATCAGTTCAATAACCACCAAATTTTGCTCCTAAAAACCATCAGTTAGGACCATTAATATCTAATGTCATTAAATATCATTTTCATCATCAAATTAGTTATAGTATATTTATTCTTGAACTTTTAAGTATAGAATTAAAACAGAAAAGTAATAAAAATATCATGTTAAAATCAGTGTGTGTGTGTGTGTGTGTGTGTGTGTGTGTTTTCTCCCTACAGGACTCACACAGCATATCTTCAGCTGTCCCACTTTTGGGTGAACCATTACCAGAAACAGAAGATGAAACCATACCTAGTAAGTAAAATATTGAAAAGAACCATGCATCATTTACAGTAAAAAGAAGACAGACGAGTACTAAGAGCACATGTATATGATCACAGTTGTACTTTCAGGGAAAAAGCAAGAGGGAAACTGGCTAGTTGCCTAGATGGTCATCTGACAAAGAGTACAAAACAACCATGGCCTACAACCATGGATGAAGATAAACAATATAACAAAAATTTTTCCATTCTCCTCTGTCAAATAATTTAAGATCCTGGACTCTGTGGCTTGATGTTTTCTACTGTTTCAGTCCCAGATCTTAAGTGCTGTGTAAAGGTAGGTAATATTCCTCTGGATCTTTAACAGAGCTGAATCTGGTAGCCTGTATATCCAAAGGCCATGAGTAGTCAAATCTGACAGGGACATTAGAAGTAAACAGTTGAAACTTATGCTTATGACTTTTCTTATTACTAGGTACAAATACTAACAGAATACCAAAATCTGAAGATGTCAAATCAAATGATGATGATAATTTTTCTAAAGTAAGTATCACAATCTTATTTTGGCTACTAGTATATTGAAAACTGTCACAATATATGTCTTTTTGGTAAGTATCAAATAGAGTGCAAATAACTGTTATTTTTTTATTTTAAATTAGATGTGACAGTAAAATGTTACCTAATTTGAGTTTCTTTGACATCCATTCTAACCACATATATCAGAGTGCAATGATACTAGAAATCTATAGTGGAAACACTGCAGAAGCTATAGATGCACAGGGAAATTAAATAATAACCTCTTGGGCTATGGTCTAACCACAGCACAGTGGTCTAAGTGCCTGCTTGGCAACTATAAAGCCCTGAGTTCAATCCCCAGTATCACATGCTGTGGTGGCTGGGATGCTGTGCAGGCCACTGAAACCAGGTGTGGTGGTACACACATGTAATCCCAACACTATGGAAGCTGAGACAGGAGGATCACTGTGAGTCCGAGCTATGTAGTGAGATCCTGAAACAAGTAAGTAAGTAAGTAAATAAATAAATTTTAATTAAAAAATAATACCTCTTGAGTAATTAATGGGGCACAGATGAAATTAAAGAAGAGGTTAGAGAAGCTGTACAATCAAAAGATAAACCAGGGACCAGCAAGATAGTTCAGCAGTCTAAAATGTCTGCTTATGCAAGCTTAGGCAACCACAAAGACCATGGTTCGATCCCCAGCACCACAGGCAGCATCAGCCATACCCCCAGGGTAAGCTAAGCCAGCCATAACATAATTAAATAAATAAAGTTTAATAAGTAAATAAATACATATATAAATACATAAATTTCTTTAAAAAATGATGAACCAGCATGACATGCCAGAACCTCTGGGATGTAGTGAATGCAGTCCTAAAAGAGAGGGTCATAGCAGTGAAGTTTATATTAGAAAATGAGTGAGCTCATATAACCTAATGATGCATCTCAGAGTCCTAGGAAAACAATGCTGGGACAAGGAAGGAAATTATAATGATGAAAGCAGATATTAGTAAAACTGACACTCAAAAACACAATAGAGACAGGATGTTTATGTCAGGACTAAGTTAGCTTGTTTGCTTTAGGAACTGAGGCCTAGTCCCACCTATATTTGATTTGTTTCATTAATTTGATTAATTTCTTACACACATTTGATTAATTCCTAGCTTTGTGGCTCCCAATATACCCCCCGCCTTTTTTGTCAAGGATGAGTGTTCCATTGCAGTTAGAGATGCTGTATTTGGAGAAGTCTTTAAAGGACCTTTTCATACTTGATGACAGTCCAAACATTGTAGGTACTTGAACTCAGCAAAATAACTCAATATAGTCCAATAGTCCATAGTAGTAGTGAGTTATCAGCACAACTGGCAATTGTCAAAAGTTGTTGACTTGAGCCTTTTAAAGTTCCGCATATTAATGTAGGTTTACTTTTCATACCTCACGATTACACTTTTGTACTAGATGATTCAGACCAAGTTGAATCAAGACCTATATAACTAAAAATGTAACTTTTGCTATCTGAAAAGGTCAGTTAAATCCCCTCAGGGTTTATCCTGGAACCATGTACAGCATCTTGTAGATCTTTTGTTAGTGTTAGCCATCAGGATGAGTCACGGCCATTGCTTGACCAATTTTCTCTCTGTGAAAACCTGAGAGAATTTTTCTCTCTGGGTGACTCTCCTTAGGCATGCTATATATCATTGATCACTTCCATAATCTCTTTGATCAGAAAATTTGAGACACGACTTAGTTACAGGATGTCACAGCACAGTTTCTCTTATGCCCTGAATCCTCACTGACCTTGAAGGGCTACGGCCAAAATATTTGGTTTGGCTTTTAGCCCATCTATCTCTCTAATCCTTGGTCTGCAAACTTTAGTTTTTAAACATTCTAGGCAACCTTGTATCACATGTTACTAACTGCAAAGTATAAATAAAGGACCATTTTGTTGTGAAAAAAGAAATTACATATATATATATATATATATATATATATACACATATATATATATATATATATATATATAATTTACATATATATAAGATTGTTAGGACAGTTATACAGCTACTTTCTCTTAGCTTATTGAGAAGAGTTTGTACTAATATTGTTTAGAGAAGATATCACGTCTGCAACTTATCCTCCGAATAACTAATGTGAAGACAACAATATGCAATGTATTAATTATTATAAAGGCCCTACTAACCTGTTTTGAAATGTTTTCATGGATATTTTATCTTTTTCTCATTAAAATGAATAAAAAAATTAAAAAATAGTACAAAGTATCAATGAGTTAGTTCCTTGAAAGATGAAACAACATAACAAAACACTGAGCCAACTTTACCAAAATAGGAAAAGACTAAGTTCATGTAATATTTTACCACATAATTATACATGTGAATTGAATTTTTTAAAATTTATTTTTGATTTTTCTTTATTAATTAGTAACTACCTTCCCTTCATATACTCTTTACCATTAAAGGAATTTTCCAGAATTTATTCTGAGTTTTGTTGGCAACACTACAAAATTTTTTGCTATAGTGTATTTAGAGCAATTCACTCAACCTTGCCATTGTTTTTTTCAGTATTGGGGATCAAACTCAGGACCTTGTGCTTACCAGGCAGGCACTTATGCTGCTGAGCTATCCCCCCACCCTGGTCTTCAATCTTGACTCTAATTTATTTGTAATCAAATGAAGTGACCTGATTTATCAAGCTAGATTTCACTTACTTTACTTTTATTATAGCTGTTTATTATTATTATTATTATTATTATTATTATTATTATTATCATTATTATTATTCATTTCTTTTCTTGTGGTACAGGGGATTGAACTCAGGACCTTGTACTTGACAGGCAGGCAGTTATTCTATTAAGCTATCTCTCCAGCCCAGCAGCAGGAGCAGCAGCATTATTATTATTTAATCATGGAAAATAATTTTATAATATTTTAAATTTCAAGTATGATTAAAGACAGAAAGAAATTTGAAGGCTATATACCAGGTGTACATATAGTGACTGAGAGGGAAGAAAAGGAATTTAGAAAAAGCAATAAAGATTTTTTAACAATATTTACTCTACATTTGAAATATATATTAGTAAAAAGGCTGAGTTTATTTTTATACTTGTGTTTAGTGAATTACAAATACCCTGTGGTCCATATTCAATCCCTCTCAAAGAGCATGTTTTTATCTGTGAACTATTTTAATTATTGGGGCACATCAGTGAACAGTAAAGATAACATGCTCTTCCTTGGTCTTAGTGAGTTCACAGCCTGTTAGAAGAATACAGACGATAAACTATAACTGAATTGTGGGGTATGGTAGGTGGCAGTAAGTACTAGAAGGGAAGAAAATGTGTAAAATAGGGGATACTGGGAACACAGGTCCTGGGGAGAGGCAGAAGGAAGGCCCTTGTGCTCAATAAGACGTAGACCTGCTTCAGATAATGAGTTTCAGGGAACCTAGAAGAGGCAAGACAGTTAGCTAACTGGGTCTAGGGAGCACTTCAGGGAGCATCAGTGTGTGACAGTAGTGTGAAGCCAGCCCTTACTTAGGTCAGAGCATAATGACAAACAAGGACAAAGAGCTGAAAAGAAGGTAGAGGAATCCAGTCAGTCAGGGCCATATAGATCATCATTATGGTATCTGAAACAAAAGCAGGAGCTTTCAAAGAATTTTGACTAGAGATACCATATCAGATGATGTGAATACTCTAGTGGCTGAGTGAACAGCAGTCTCCAGGAAAGCCCCTGTTTTGAGTGGAATGTATTCTCCTCATCCTTCTATGAATTTTAAATGATAAATAATGGACAAAATATAGAACCTGATGATTTGCCAGCCAAATTAAGACAGAAAAAATGAAAAGCCGTAAACAAGAACCATTGAAACTCAGACAGAAAGTATCTGGAATTTGACCAGTGAAAAGATGGAAATAGAGCCAGCAAGATAGTTGAGCAGACCAAGCGCCTGCTTGGGCAAGCTCAAGGACCACGATTCGATCCCTGGTTCCACATCCATGCCACTAACGCCCCTGGGACATTAATGGGGTGAGGGTCATGGTATTCCAGTTTTCTCCAAAGAGAATTACACAGTCCTCATGACATGAGTGGCTCAAACGTACGCAGAAAATAGCGTCTTCTTGAAGTTATAAGAGGAGGAAGTTTTGGATGCTAGAGCTGCTGAAAATTAAATAGTAAGATGTTGGTGAAGACAGAAACCTAGGTAGATCATCTAAAAATCTAATATGCCTCCATCATTATGCTGTTTAGTGTCTTCATCAGAAAGTAAGGTTATTGAACTGTTTTTCCCCCTTCTAATAATTTAAAATCTGCCTTAAAATTAGTTGGATTTTGCTCGCTGCTGTATGTTTCCACAGCTCACGGTACGTGCTCAGCTTGGTGCACAATCACAACAGCTGCTGAGGAAGGGGAAGAGTATTCCAGACACGCTGCTCGTTAGCATCATAGTGAATGCTATTGAGTAGGTACTGCATGTTTCTTATATCCACTTACTATACTCCACATCACAAAAAATGTATCAAGGACAGTATAGAAATATGGAATTTGTTTTTAATATCTGGTAATATTTAAAATACAGTGAGGTCAAGGTAGATTTATGTATGTAGGTTAGAGAGGCGATATTTCACTTTCTCCCATTTTCTGCTGACGATCCTCACCAAGATGTGAATCTAGGACAGGTTCTATTACTTTGGGGAAATTTAAGGAGATTGGATAATGGTAAAAGCTAAGGGACAAACAATGGAGAGAAAGAGATTCTGACTGAATATTCAGAGCCCACTGCAATTTCTCATTCTGTGTTTCAGGAAGAGAAGTCATGGGCTGGGATCCAGAGGGTGAGCAGTGGTGGGACAAGAAGACCGTGGGTGCATAGGCAGGAAATGACATACATGCATATGGTGGGGATGATATGTGATAGGCAACAGAGACAAAAGGCAAAGTCACTGTTGTTTTGTAACCTTTCTGTCCTGTTCTTGAAAGAGGAAACAACTTTAGCCTTTCTTGGGAGAAACTAAAAAAAGCCGTAACAGCTCAGTTGATCCATACAGTGAAGAAGTGATGCAAAATAGGATAGAGTGAAGGCATTTGGAGGGCCCCTGTGAGAGTGGCAGAGCTAACAGTGGGTGGGAAAGGAGTCTAAGTTAACTGTGGCATAGGGAACCAGCAAGGCAGCTGAGAAAGCAGACTGGCAGGAACTTCTCCGGTGCTTCTGGAATAGGCTCCTCCTTAGTATTTTCCTTAAAGAGCACATTTAATATTTAAGTTGCTTCACAGATATGACATATCTAGAAACTAGACCTAAGCATTGCTGATCTTTAGAGCCAGAAGGCACTTCATTCTAATAGTTGTGATATTTTTTAGAACTGATACACCATAGTGTATATTTGAGCCATGAAATTCTTTACTCACAGGCAAAGTAGACCTGAAAAGCATCATACATGGAGCAGACCTTCACTTCAGTTTCAATGAAACTGTATGATCTACAACCACTGGCAGAACTGTATTACCCTATTGCCACCACCATCCCCATAATCCTGAAGGCACCTCCAGAGGGGTGTCACTAATTTGAAATTATTTGATCTAATCCAATGAGGAGAGGGACATAAGATATTCTAGTTAGGAACCTGGATGGTGGTGTAGTCAGAGCCAAAATCCAGGTGTCTTAAGTCCCCAACACCCAGTTCCTCATTGTGTTACTAGTTACTGGTGAAGCTCTGACACATCTCTCTTGGTCACTGTCTCTATCTCCATCTCCATCTCTCTCTTTGTCTCTCTGTCTCTGTCTCTGTCTCTGCATGTTTCTGTCTGTCTGTCTGTCTCTCTCTCTGTCTCTCTGTCTCTCTGTCTGTCTGTCTCTCTGACTCCCTGTCTCTCTGTCTGTCTGTCTCTCTGACTCCCTGTCTCTCTGTCTCTTTCTCTTAGATAACATCTGACACTATGAGAAACCCATCCTGGCAGAAAACTCAAGGATAATCTCTTCTTTTTAGGCCAAAGTATGGAAATGTTTCACCCATCTCTGGAGATGTTATAAAAGCAAACTGCAGTCTTTTCCTGTTTTTGACAACTTTATGGGGGAAGAGGAAGTGGTTTAAGAGGAGTCTGATGCTGTGGAAGGGTGGCTGGATTTGAGACCATTTGTAGCTTTATGACACTGAACAAGGAGTGAAATCTCTCAGAGCTTCAGTTTTTCCCCTTCCTCCTGTCAGTAAGATCATATGTAGGCACCACAGCAGACTTAGAAATTGTTGGAATTAGGATTCAATTCATATTGTTTTCAAATTGCAAACAAAAATTCTTGGGCTATTCTTTCTGTAGAAAAGGGCTTTGTGCTGAGTGGGAAAATCCAGCCAACAGCCCATATCCTTTGGCAGCACATAACCTAAGTGAGTTTTTTTAAAGCCTGACTAGAAGGTTTGTAAATGGAAAATATTTCACTTTGGTGGTGAGAGAAGACAGTCAGAGGAGTTCAGACAATTGCAACCCCACGTGGGAGTGGGTGAATAGAAGCAGCTCCCCCGGTAGGTGATTTGAGTATCTAATGAATGCTAAGTTTGTGGTGGGGTTACTGAAAATATCATTTCAGTTCACCCTCACAATCATCCTGAGGTATGTTATGGTGCTGCACAACTTAGATAAGGAAACTGAGGCACAAACAGGAAAGAACCTAAAAACACAAACTGGAAATATAATTAATTTGTGCCTACATAGCAGGGAAGGGATCAGTTTCTTTGAAGTAAATGCTCACATTTGTGAGAAAATAGTTATGAAATACATTGCAGCTAGCTCAGTTTTGGCACCATGTTAATTAAGCCTTCTGGAATAATTAGAAGGCAGCAGAAGCCCACAAAAGGGTTGTGAGAAAGGGAGTGGTTGTAGCACATTAGTAAACCTGATTATGATGCAGTAATGAAATACATGCCATAGGGGGTTGTTTTTGAATTAAAAGAAAGATAAAAGTAAGATTTATTGTGTTACTGTTAAAACACTTCCGTCTATCAAACTGTTAATGGCTTGCACTGTGTCATCCAGTGACATCCCTGTGGAGCAAGGCTGGATCCTTGATGGTTTTCCAATGACATTAAACCAAGCACAGCTTCTGGAGGAAGCTCTCACTGGCCACAATAGAAACCTCATAGAAATGGAGGCAAAGAAAGCACAAGTGTCCACCTTGACTGTAGATCCTACTGCAACAAAAGAAATCCCTCCTCCCTCTTCTGCATTTGACTTTGTCCTATTACTGGACATTTCCGATACTTGCTTGCTGAACCGCATGAATGAGCTCGTGGGTAAGATTTTTTTTTTACATCAAAACTATTTTACTCTGACATAATCAATGAATATATCTACAGTTGTAAAGGAAAATCCATTTCAGCCTTTCAGTGAGTTACCTAGCTGAGCACGTTGCTTATTCCTTCATACTGGCCATGGAGGTCCCTTGTGACACTCTTTTGTGACTGTGGTTCTTGGTGAGTCATCCTGGTAAAGATCATAAACTACATCTGTGCTGTATGCAAAGATTTAGTAATATCCTTTCTTAGACTGTGTATTCAGTTAGAAGCAGATATAATTTGGCTGAAGTCCTCACATTGTGGAATTGAATTTTTTTTGCCAAAACTTATGGCTCATTTAACTTTTCTCCCTTTAAAACAAAAATAGTACCCTGACAAAGTAACTATTGATGGACACAATTACATATTCTTGAACCCTAACTCTCCTACTTATGGTTGTATTTGAGCTTGGGAATCATTTATTTATTTTATGTATTTGGTACAGGGTCTCAGCGTTGGTACATAGCTTGGACTCCTAGTGATCCTATTTTAAGCCTCCCCAGCCCTAGGATTACAGGTGTGTGCCACCTAGCTGGGACTTGGTTGTCAGCTCAGAGTGGCCAGGGGTGGGGCCAGCACAGCATGTGGTGCCAGGGATCGAACCCCAATCCCTGTGCTTGCTTAGGCAGGAGCCTATTCCATTGAGCTATCTTTCACCAACCTTGGGTTTGGGAATTTTAGATAAGGATTCACCTTGTGGCCCAGGCTTGACTCAAGTTCTTGGACTCAAGAGATCACCCCAAGTCAACCTGCCAAGTAGCTGTGCTGTACTTCATAGTTTTAAACCTGAGCTTCATAGCATATATGATAGAATAGCTCATTTAGCTACTGCACATGTTAAATGAAATTAGAGTTGAACATGACAGGATTGTATCTGGCACGTGACAATAAGCCCACAGTATATACATCAGGAAAAAAGGTAGAAGACTGTGAAATGAACAGAATATTGCTTGATAGCCTGTCAAAGAACAACCGGTGTTTTCTACTAGACATATGCAGGCATCAATTCTACTGGAGTCTGTGCCTTTACTGGGTTTGGCTCATCTGCTCTATAATTCCATAAATTATAGGAAATTGATAATACTCAAATGTTTCTTGTGCACAGAAACATAAAATGAACTTTTGTCCAATTGAGGCAATTTTCTACACCATAGAAAACAAATTATTTCAAATATCACAATACTCCATGGAAAGTCATCAGTTTTTCATATATTCATGTCAGCTACAGCATTGCTAACGGTATGTCAATGTTTCTATTACAGAAAGTCTCATTGGGATTCGTTGTACCATATTACCAGTTCCCTCATTAATTGAGGTGTTAAATGCTGCCTTTGCTCATTTTACAACTGTTTAAGTGCTTTTAGAGTTTTAAAAATGTTATCCTTTAATAGTAATGTTTATACTTTTTATTTTACAGCTGTTACTACTAATATGATATATAGAGCTAGCAGAGTCCCTTAGGATCCTCTAGTCCAATGTCTTATATTTATAGATTGAGATGCTTGGCTTACAACACAGGTGCTCAACTTGTCCAAGGACACATCATTTTCATTTTGAGTTTGCATAACTGGATTGTTTTCAATGTTTGCTTAAATAAAATGCTAGGATGTTTAGATATTACCTCAGCTGGTGAACCGAGAAATTTAAGCTAAATGTTGTCCATCATATTAAAAAAAGGAAGAAATTATTTCTCTATAAAAGGGGGTAGTCATGTTGATGATAATAATGATTCAGCTGATTCATCTAATTTCCTGTTCATGTTCAGAGAGTAGCTGAGGATTGGCCAAGAGTCCTCCCAATCTAAGGTCATCTAGTAAGAGAGCAGATCAGTCACATGACAAGTTGCTTTAGTGTACACACAGACATTTAAATGAAGAAGATGCTGAAAGCTTATCGTACCTTACAAATGCCTTAGAAGATTTGCTGAAGGTTTTCAAAAAATAATTCTATAAAAGATTCCAGGTATCAAAAGGAGTGCACACTACAAGTAAGAATTTTGTGGTAACATGAATCATCTAGGAATTATGGATGAATAAACAGCCTGTGATGACTCCTAAAGACATCAGGATTCCATGTGGAAAGCAAAGGAAGCATATGTAGAAGCAGCAGATAGGTGGGAGGAGAGCCATGGAGAGTAGTGTCTCATAAGCAAAGGCTGAACAGACTTTTAAGATAAAGATGTTCCTTTTAACTCCCTGGCCACTAGCAGCCTCAGACACAGTGTGTGGGTACCCAGTATCTAGAGTCCGGTGCAGGCTGCTGTCTGCAATGCTTGGTAGAAGCCTGAAGAAAGAAGAGGGACACTGATGCAAAGACTGAGCATCAGCACCTCCAGGCCTGGGCCATGGCAAATGATCTAAGCTTAAAACAATGGGCAGGAGCCCAGGAAGACCAGTCATGTAGAAGAGTGCTGTCAGAATAGGTAGCTTCTGCGACAGATTATCCAGTGCCTCTAGTCTTGGCTTAGCCTGACAAGAAGCAGCAGTGAGCATAATACAGAAAGGCGTGCTAAAATGTGCGCTCAGAATCATGAGTGCTTATTGTCCATGATTAAGGCAACAGGAAAGGGACATGAGGGGCTTCTAGGGCTGATAATGTTACTTTATCTGCTTCTCATTCTTCAGCCTATGAATTCACCAAGCTGTAAATCCACATATTCATTCTGTATTTGATCATATATATTACATAAAAAATATTTTAGAGCCAGCCAAATAGCTCAGCAAACTAAAGCATCTGCAAGCAGGCACAAGAGCTGGGGGTTTGATTCCCAGGCCTGTCATGCCAGCCCCAGCCCCAGAGCATGCTAAGACAGCAATGGAGCCTGGGCATGGTGGAGTACGCCTATTATCCCAGCTCTTGGGAGGTTATAAACAGTGAATCAGTACAAGTCCAATCCAACAGTGAGACCCTGAGCACCCTGTAGACTCCCCCCTACCAAAAAAACTTAAAGAAGTCCAAAGTTTGGAGTCATATTAACTGAATCGAACCTCTTCAATACCTTGCAAACTCCAATTTGTGACAAATTACAGAATTTCCATTCTACATTACAAGTGTTTTTGTGAATATAAAATAGCATAATATGTATAATCACTTCAGAATTGTATGGTACATTCTGCCTATGTAGTACATGCTACAAAGAAATTATGTCATAGAAGGACAGAAGCCCATTGACTTGCATTTTGAGTGACTGCAGTGAGCTGTTTCACTGGAGTGGGGGAAGGGAGGATGAATTGTATCAGGTGGAGTTGGACATGGTTGATGAGCATGTGGAGGGTGTGGGTGTAAACAGAAAAAAGTTATCTCTGAATGAGAAAGAATGTAATAACAGTAGATTTTTTTTAACTTTTTCTTTGTTTATCCTAGAAGTGGGAAATATTTGTGAAAAAGCTTAGCTGAGTCTTGAGCTAGGGAATCAATGAATATGAGATTGTGTATTTTTCTTCATAGATGACAACCACAGTGTAGATCTAAGAATGAGATGGATATTCTACTGTGGGGGGTAGTAGCAGAAGGACCCAGAACTTGCAATTGCTAGATAGAAACTCAAGCTGCAGTGTTCAGTCATGCTCCTAAAGTTTAAAGAAAGATTTACAAACATTGAGAAATTTAGGGACCAGTGAGATAGCTCAGTGCACTAAGTGCTTCCTTAGGAAAGCATAGGAACCAGGGTTTAATCCTCAGGACCCTATGTCACACTGACCCTACCCCCAGGCACACTGGGCCAGTGACAGAGTCCAGGCATGGTGGCACATGCTGTAATCCAGCACAGAAGAGACTGAAAACAGGATTACTATGAATCTCAGCTATGCAGTGAAATCCTGTACCAAATACATAAATTACAAAAAAAAAAAAAAAAAAAAAAAAAAAAAAAAAAAAAAAAAAAAAAAAAAAAAAAAAAAAACAGTGAGGCAGGTAGGAAACTAAGAATTCAGCGTTGTTTAAGAAATTCATCAGCTATATACCTGAATGTTAAAAGGTTCAGAGGCTATGGGTACCATATAGCTCTTTAGAATTGCAAAGATTTGGGACCATTACAAAATAGGGTGATCATGAAAGTGAGTGCTGGAAACGGAAGCAAGAGGGGCCCATCCCTCTCACGGGAGAGAGGAACTGAATCCATTGCTTCAGTCCTTGGCAGTTGTAAGGTAGTGACTATGAGGCGGTACGTGACAGCATGTTCTCAGAAGAGCTGCCACAATTTTCTTCAGTCACCCCTCCTGATTGCACTGTGAGGGCCCTTTATTTTCTTGGACATTATTAAGTCACTCTTCAGTGTTCTTTTGCTTTGAGTCATACTAATTCCTTTTAATCTAGTTCAAGGTTGTCTTTCCTGGTGTTCGGTGTATGTGGGTTTTATAAGTAACCAAAGGCTTCATTCTGTAATCAGAATCCATTTCATCTTATTTGATCATGAATATAGATGGGGAACAACTGATTATGATAACCAGTGAAGGTCATCCATTTTCATGATGCTATTAATTCACTCTTTGAATACTCTCTTCCTTTGAATAACTCTAATTCCTTTTATGCTGGTTTACAACTTTGTTCTAGCTTAGCATTTTCCATTTACCTAAGTTCTGCATTTTGCACTAAAAGTCAGAAATAAGACTCAAGCTGGGCGTGGTGGCTCACGCCTGTAATCCCAGCACTTGGGAGGCTGAGGCAGGAGGATTGGTGCGAGTTCGAGACCAGCCTGGGCTACAAAAGTGAACGCAGGACCAGCCTCAACTGCCCAGCGAGACCCTGTCTCAAAAAGACAAAAAAAAAAAAAAAAAAAAAGAAATAAGACTCAATCAAAGATCTTGACATTGTTTTAGGTTTTGGTCTCTTTTGGTCTATTTCTTTATGTCTTTTTACAGAAAAAAGTGGGGGGGGAAACAGAAATTATTATATTACCTACAAATAATTTTAAGCATGTTTGACTTTATGGATACTTTATTGTTTTACTCTTTACTTTCACGTCCCAGAATGTTTTTCTCTACAAGTTTGTTATACATAATAACTTACCTATTTTCATTCTCATTTGTTCATAATGTTAAACTTTTAAGATGAAAAGATGTCTGGAGATAACAGGTTTATTAAGCTTTTACAAGTGTTAGTCAAAAACAAAAGGACACATTCTCTATGCTACCGGCAGTATGGCCAAAGAGCAGTTGGGGAAATGTCCCCTGGGTTTAAGCTGGAGGATTTATTATATAGTGAAAATTTTGGGAAAAGAAACATAAATCATGCCTACATTGGTCATAGATAAGAACGGCAGGACAACACTGAGCATGCAAAGTCCATAAAGAGAAGTAGGTGCTGCTCTTCATATGGTTGGTTGATTCTAAAAGCAGAATGTAGTCGGGCTTTGGTGACCAAACTTCAACATACCATAAAAGAATATGGGTCCGTTTTTTTTTCTCTTTCTTTGTTGACTTTAGATTACAGTTCAATTATCCTCTTACTTCACTTATCCATCCACTTGCCTGCAATTTAATTTAAGATTTCTTACATTTTTTTTTCTGTATGAATAGTCAATCCTAAAAGCTTCCATGTTAAAATGGCAGTTCATTGTTCACATGTTTTACTTTAATTTCTGTAATTTTCAAGATAAATTTAAACATTCATTCCAAAGTCATATCATTTCAACCATTTATTAAACTTTTTAAGTAATAGCGGATCAAAGAAAGACAAGTTCAAGCCGGGCGTGGTGGCTCATGCCTGTAATCCCAGCACTCGGGAGGCTGAGGCAGGAGGATTGGTGCGAGTTCGAGACCAGCCTGGGCTACAAAAGTGAGCTCAGGACCAGCCTCAACTGCATAGCGAGACCCTGTCTCAAAAAAAAAAAAAAAAGAAAGACAAGTTCATATCTATTTTGCATTTTGCATTAGTATATTTTAGCACTGATAAACAACTTTGATTACTATTAAAATTTTATTAATTTTCATCTTATAGGTGAAGAATTTTCTCATGAAATGACTCATAAAGATTATGATCAACATGGAACTGCTGAAAACCAAGATAAGCATGGGTATCAGAATTTACGAGATAACATACAAAATAGGTTAGTTTTAAACAAATGTCCTGCATCTTGTCTTTTGCCTTTTGAACAGATTGACTTTACAATCATCAAAGTTATAAGGAAAAATTATATATATATACATATATATATATATATATATATATATATATACACACATATATGTATTATAGCATTATTTCAGTTTTGTGTATTTTTTTTTTTTTTGCCTTCAAAAAGAAAATTCAGAAAAATTAGACAGTTTTATGAGAGGTCCAAAAATATAAAGTGAACCAGGAAAGAGTAAGTTGAGCTATAATAAGTCTGTGTACCACTTAAAAGGGAAAAATTGTAAAACTCATTCAAGATTCATTCTAGGGATACTCCGTGCAAAACAAATGAGTTCAAGTGAAAAAAAAGTAGACGAGCTGATTAGATCAGGCCACAGCTCCCACTAGAAGAGCCCTCAGAGGTTCTCTACCATTAGGGTAAATGAGGCCCTTAGACTTTCAGTAGAGAACTGGATATACACTAAAGCTATCCTGAATTGGCAGCGTTTTCACATCTTCTTCCACTCTTTCATTGCCCTCAAAAAGTATGTGTTGGTAACATCAAATAAATTTTGCTTTACTCTAAATTGAATAATGTTCCATTGCCTATAGATTTCTAAAAATTGTTTCTTCAGGTTCATCTATATTGACATGATCATCTTTTCATTACATTCATCAAATCATACTTAATCCATATTCACTAAAATGTTTCAAATAAGTTTGAAATATTCACATAATATTTTGATTTTTGCAGAATTCTAGGCTTCTTGGACAACTGGCCTTTGTTGGAACAGTGGTTTTCAGAACCAGAAAATATTTTGATAAAAATGAATGCTGAAATAGATAAGGAGCCTTTATTCCAAAAAGTAAAGCAAATCTTTACAACTCAGATAATGAAGAAAAATAATAAAGGTAATTACATTTATTAAGTTGGAAACTATTTTAAGCATATTTTGCTTATTTTCCTACTGACTTTAAAAGGTAATTAAAATGTGGCTACAAAGTTGTCTCTTATACTTGGGTTATGCTATTATGTGTTTTGGCTTTTTTGTAGCTTTCTGCTGCATGTTTCTGAATAGCATAGCTTTTTCTTTCCCTTTTAATTTTGTAAAAAGCAGTTATCTCACCGAAAGCACTAAAGAAAGCTTTTTTCCTGGTTATAAAGTTAACTATAAAATTTTCAGAAAGTAACTAAAAATATGAGTAAAATAGACCTGGCATTACTATCATTTTAAAAAAAGGAGATAGAATTTAAAAGTGCAAAGGTTAAACACATTTTATACAATGACCATATACAGTCTCTATCCATTAAAACTGTTATATTAAATTAAGAATACTATAAAGAATAAAAATTTAACTTCATTAACATCAACATCATAAATGACTAGTGTATAAATTCTCCCTTCAGGATGAAAAACTAGAAAACTTAAGTTTCCCCAAATCTATATTTTTTCACAAATTTAGTGATTATTATTTCTTATTGGCCTACTCCTGAGCCATATCTGTTCCATATTAAACCATCTGTGTCTCTTTCCTTCTTAATTCAAACAAGCAATTCCTTATTAACACTTCATAATACTTAAACTTATTGAAGAAGTAATATTAAGTTCAATCTAAGGCCAGATTGCATTGTGATTCTACCTTTAACAAATAATTTGAGATAAAAAAAAATCTTCTATTTTATCAGTTGTTTCTTCTTACACTGGTAACTGCAGTTTCTGGTCTAATAAAAAGATATGAGCAAAGTTGGTATGATCAGAAGAGTTCTAACATTCCCGTGCTAGGTGCTGCCTCCTCCCATCACTAGATTTGTGACCTAAGTACCACTATACATCTGTGAATTGGCAACAAATAATGAGGAGCCACACCGCCACAGCACCCAGACGCTCACACTCAGAAGACAAGCCCCTGCAGCCCCGTGTCTGCTGGAGACACACAGCAGCGGGAGGCTGTCAGGCAGAGCAAAGCCAGTTCACACAGGGTTCTAAGAGGCTTCACGGGGAGTGCAAACTTGCCTGAGAAGTAGGAGGGACACTACCGCAGTGTTCTGTTGGGTTGGAGGCAAAAACAGTGATTCCAAGCTGCAAAGGTTTGAAACCACAGGGAAAATCAGTTTGCTTTTGCCAGATATCAGGTTCAACTTCAAAATTTTCTGCAAGATTTTCCATATACTCCCAACATGAGCAGGATCATCTGTCACTATTGTGGGTTTCCAATCCAATTAGTTAACCAATAGCAACACTTTAATAACAAATATTTCACTAGTAAGAAATATTTACCTAGCCAGGGCTTACATTAAAAATTAAGTAAAAGGGGACTGGGGATTTGGCTCAACAGTAGAATGTTTGCCTAGTGAGCTGGAAGTCATGGGTTTGGTCCTGGGTACCAAAAATAAAAAGTAAGGCTCTCGGGGCCCAGCAGGATGTCTGAGTGTCTACAGCACCTGCTTAGGAAATCTTAGGCAGCTGCAGGGACCACGGTTCGATCCCTGGCACCACATGCTGCACCAGCCCTGCCCTCAGGCTGGCCATAAAAATAAATAAGCAAACAAACAAAAGTTCTGAAACAAGAAAAAAATTAAAATAAAATAAAATAATTCTTAAAAAAAATAAGCCTCTCGTAAAAAAAAAAAAAAAAAAAAAAATCAACCCCAAAAAACAGTAGAATAAAAAAGATTAAAAAAAGCAAACAAGGCAACAGAATACACAACTTTTGGGCTGGCAAGATAGCTCAGTGGTCTAAAGCGCCTGCTTAGGCAAGCTTAGGTGATCCCTGGCACCATATGCTGCACCAGCCCCATCTCCAGCACAGGATGAGCTGGCCATAACATAAATAAGTAAGCAAATAAATAAACAAATAAAGAAATAGATAGATGAATACGATTTTTAAGTAAAAGGGTGTAGTACATGTATATTTTTGACATGAAGACAGAAAAAGTAGGTTACATAGAAATAGCCTATATATATATTTGGTACAGGGTCTCACTACACAGCTCAGTCTCTTTGTGAACCTCCTACATTCAGCCTCCCCAACACTGGGATTACAGTCATGCACCACCACACACTGTCTTGGTGGCTGGCTTAGTGCACCCGGGGCAGGGCCAGCATGGCATGTGGTGCCAGGGATCAAACCCCAGTCCCTGTGCTTACTTAAGAAGGCACTTAGTCCACTGAGCTGTCTCACTGACCCTCACTTTTGTTTTCATAAGTGATATGCATGTCCATGCTATGTGTGTGCTAAATTTATTCGCACAAGGAAGAAGTAATGTGGTCTGCATGGCACTTGATGATGGGAAAAGAGAAGCACGGAATCTTCATAAATAATTCTCCTTTCTACATAATTGTTTAACTGTTGATTTAAAATAATGTTTCGCTTTTTTAATAAGAAAAAAAAACAATTTCCACTCTGCAAGAAAATCTAATATGAGGAGGTTTCCTTGCTTGTTGAATTGAAAAGAATAATGTAAGTGCCTAGAGAGCTGACGACAGTGGCCAGTCATTGTGGGCGTCCACGGCTGGAGGAGTGCTGAAGCTGAGGCAGTCAGGGAGGGATGCTGGAGAGGACATATGGCCAAGGACAGGAGCCTAGAGACTCACTAACATCGGTGCATCAGGACTGACTGCCCCTCTGGCCTGGATACTCTTCCCTCACACACCCATGTAACTCACATCCTGACTTTCTCCATATCTTTGCTCACATGTTAGCATGGAACCATCCAGCTTAGCACTGTACATAAAATTTATAACACTGTCCTGTAATACTATACTCCTGATCACCTCTACTCTACTCTACTCTACTCTGTTCCTGTTCTCCTTAGTACCACATTCTAATCTTCTGTATACTTAAGCTATTCGTTATATGTATAGGCTGCTTCCTGCTACTACAATGCAAGCCTCACAAGGTCATTGACATTTCTGTTTTGATTTACTGTTGTATCTTCAGAACTCAGGACAGTGCCCAAAGTTGTATTAATACTAGTAGTTACTTTACTTCATTGTGAATAAGTAATTGTTCCCTGGCTCAGTGTGATGACACCGATTCTTGTACCAGCTGCTGGAGACGCTGTGGTGGAAGAATCACTTGAACCCAGGAGTTCAACATAGTGACAGTCTGTCCCTTAGCAAAAAAGTTGTTGCATCACTTTAATGACTCAGTTTCTGAGGCAGTCAAGTAAGTGCTGCTCACTTCTTTCCCCTTCCATTTCCTCCCTACTTCACTTCCTCTAGCATATTGTTTTTTTAAACTTTCTCATTATATTCTTCTTTTAACAAACCTTGCCTTTCCAATGAGTTACTTTGAATACTCTTTTGTTTTCTCATTGATTTTTTAGCTAGTTCTGAATTATTAGCTACTTTTACACTTGGCTCCCAGTCTCTAACCTTTTACTCACCACACACACACACACACACACACAACACACCCCATCACTTCCACTCTGCTACTCCTGTCTCCTCCTCACTGGACTCAACACTTCTACTGCCATAACCACAACTCCCATCAAGAGAAACCATGTGACCATGCAGAGAAGTCTTAGAATCTTACTTTCACAGACTGGATGATGAAAGAATGTTAAAACATGAATTAACCTTGAATAAGTAAATATAATTTTAAATTAATTTGAATTTGTCTTAGTTCAAGTGAAAGAGTAGATGTCTGGAATCTTTACTCAAGGGTTTTTCTTATCTTTTGGAAGCTGAACAGAAATCAGAAGAGAAGGAAGCTGAGAAAAAAATGACAGCCTCCCTGGCTGGATCTCAGTCTATACCGACTCCTCTTCTGGAGCCAGAAAAAGAGAAGGAAGTTCATGCTCAGCACAAGCAAGAGCCTTCAAGAGCTCCTCCTGCCAAAGGAAAACCACAATCAGGTGATTGATAGAGTGATTTATAATCCTGTTGGGCTGTTTCTTACTTTCACTCAGAACAGAAATATAAATTATAGAGCTGGTCCATTTGTCTAGATTCAGATTGGAATTTCAATCATACAATACCAAGATCCATACTCACATGAGGAGGGAAAAGCCTTCTTTATTCAATAGCATTGGAAAATGAACCCAGGGCCACTATCACAGAGCTTTATATCTTCTGAGCTAAATCCCAAACCTTTTTTATTTTTCTTATTTTGAGAACAAGTCATGCTAAATTGTCCAGGATGACCTCAAATTTGCAATCTTCCTGTCTCAGCCTCTGAAGCTGTGAGGTTATATGTGTGTACCATCAACTCTATCAGGAAAGCATTCCTAACAGTTCAGAAAGTAGTTGTTGAGAAGCTCAGGTCTTGTTCTTTTGTAACCACGGGGCTCTGAATATTTAGTTATGTTCAATTTCTAGGCTCTAAGGAATGCTTTTGATTGGCACACTTTTGAATCAAGTGGCTATGCTAATCCTCATTTTATTAGTATGTTCATACTAATACTGCATTTCCACTTACATTATTGTTCAGACAGCTTTCCTTTTGACTTTCCCTAGATTACTTCTTACTCTACAACTTTCCTTTTTTCATACATGGTCTTATTTTTAGCAACTGTATCACATGACTCCATGTTCCCTGTTAAACACTGAACAACCCAAATCAAATAAATACGCATTCTTTCTCTGTTACCTCATTAGGGATTTAAAAATATCTGGACAAGACAGTTGTCATGGTAGTTAAGCTAGCCCCCAAATTATCTAATATAACCAGAGTTTTAATGCATTTGCGCTATTCTCTCAAATCAATTTGTAGTATTTCTGATTATAGTTCAGAAATGTACTTCATATTTCTATATGAAATTATAGTTCATAGTTTGTTTCTGTAGATTGTTATTTTAAAATTGTACTTTTGAATGTTGTGCATTGGAGGAATAATAAATGTATTGCTGCTTCAAAGAGTGGTTGTACTTGTCTCTTTTTTCTGTGTAGAGCAAGGCTAGTATTTGATCTTTAAAATAAATGCATAAAACAGATTAGTCTCCAGAGGCCTAATCATTGCCATCAGCAGCAAAGCATTGCTGGAGGAGCTCTCCGTGCCCTTGGGCAAGGATGAGACAGCAAACTTGAGTGCCACCCTTGCAGTGCATAGAAACTTAATACAGCAATTATAGGGAAGTAAAATGCAAATAGTTCTACTTTTCAGTTTTAGAACATTATTGGATAACTTTAAAACATTTCCAAGAGAGAATAGTTTCAAAACTGAAAGCCCCAGGCTTCTGAGCATGCCCAACTGAAACGTTCAATTAGGTTCATCTTCTTGATGAGATTTTAAAAAAGTCTGTTTCCTTCAACAGCAGCAACAGAGATTAGTGTGCAAATAGGATAAAGAGGCATAGTACACTGAGCGTTAGCATTTTGTCCAAACATAATCCCATATTTTATAAAGATCTACATTTTGTTTCTTTTCAACTATACTTGGGATCCAGTTTGAAAGTTTCACTTGTGCCCCCTTGAAAGGTTTACTGTGAAATCCACCACCAAAGGTCAGTGGGGGTGGGGATACACAATCACATTACTTTTTCAAAAAATATTTTATTAGTATACATTGGCAGTGTATAATGGCCACATCATCTGTTGTGGGTCATGGTGCATGCACACAGTATGCCTTGATTCTTTTTGTCTCCCTACCCCTCTGCTCCCTCACTGCTCCTTTCCTCACTTGGTCCCTAACTCATTTGCAAAAGATCAAAAATTTTTACTCTGTTCTAAAAATCTGTTTCCCTTCCCTGCCTTACCCTCCCTCCTTCTCTTGAGCCCTTCCAACTTTTTGGTTTCTCATATGAAAGAAATAATGGAGTGATTGCTATGATTGCTATTGTGTGTCTGATTTATTTCACTTAATATTGTGATCTCAAGGTGCACTTCTTAATTAGAAGCAAAGTTCTCAGCAGGACAAAACCATGGGGCTATTTAAGAATACTTTTTGAGCTTTCAGAACATATTTTAGAGGCAGTAAAATATGCAAGGGCACATGCTGTCCTCAGCAGAAATTATATTTTCCCATAGTAATTTGTTTCACTTTCTCTACCATCTTGTACTAAAGTTTAGAACTAGATACTTTGCTTTCCTATTAAAAGAAATAAACTTAGCAAGAGTTTTTGATTATTAAGGTATTTTTTAAATGAACAAAAAGGTGGTTCAAACATTTGGAATTTTCCCTGCCTGCCTACCTGCCTGCCTGCCTGCCTGCCTGCCACATAAAAATGCTTTCAGAGGCCCATCATATAGGCAGTAAAAGAATTTAATGAAAAGAAACAGAGTCAAAGAAAAGTTCTGTTTTCAGAGAGTAGATGAGACCAAAGAGATCTGCTATGTGAGCAGGAAAGTGGTGTTTTTATGCTTGTTTCTTTGTTTTCAGACAAATTCTCACTACTACCTACTTAGACTGGCTTTGAATTCCCTGTGCAGCCTAGGCTGTATCGATCTTACACAATCTTCTCGGCTCAGCCTCCTGGGTGCTGTGATTGCAGGTGTGGACCATCATACCTGGTGGGAGTGCTGTTTTATAGAGAAAAGGGCCGACTAGAAGAAAAGAGAGGTTCATTTTGACGAAGATATTGGCAAAATGAGATGCCCTTTCAGACATCTAAGGGACATTTGGGCAATTGTAGCTCTAAATCAAAGAGGATAAGGTAGGGCCAAAGGTTATTTGTCAGTTTTGAAGTTTGTGGCAATGGTATCCTGACTCTAATGTCTGGAATCAGGAAGTTGGGGCCCCCTAAGATTATGTATGATGTGAAAAAGTGTTAGTGGCTGGTTAGCTCAAATGAAGCAGCTCATGTGAGAACAGAGTTCATGGTTCTGACATACAGGAACATGGAGCCCAAAATGACCTGTCTGGCTTCGTAGTCTCTCCATGCTTTCTTCAGCCCCTTCCTTTTTCCTTAAGTCTTTCTTCTTTTCTTTCTTTTTGAGTTTTGTGGTCAACTATTTGGATGTTGCAAAGTCATTTTAGAGAGTTTAATAGAGTTTTAAGCATAATCTTTCTCTACTTTTCACTTGTCATGTTTCTATGGAATCCTTCTTGTTAGATCTTAGATCTTTAAATGTAAGTGACATACACAATGCGTTTACACTTCTTTTCATTCTCATTTTAAAAATCAAAAATAAATAAATAAATAAATAAATAAATAAATAAATAGATGGGAACTGCTTATTACACCCATTTATACTGCCGTGCTTGTCATTTTTCCAATAAAGGGGGTGGGAGAGCATTATATCCCAGAACCAAGAAAGAAAAATGCTTATATTTTCTAGCAAATAAAGCTAAGATGCAGTGAATTTTCTTCAAGGAGCTAACTTATTATTTGGCACATCTTCTCACTTTACATTATCCATTTTCCATTTTCCCTATCATAATATATTTAAACTGAATTCCAGAGAATCCAAGATATACCCAAATCATCACTTACATTGCAAATTGTAGTGTAGAAGTCATAAGGCAATCTAGTGTGTGGTAAGAAAATGTTAAAGATGGAATCTTATTAACACAACGTGATTATTTAATTCTTGTGCAAAGTGTTTAATAATCACTGCTACAGACCTAGTTGTCTTGCTGAGGTTTGTTCCAGCACAGTGAATCCATTTCACGATGACCTGTGGATAACTCAAAACTCCACAATTCCATGAAGTGTGTTACAATCAACCCTGTGGGTACATGTTAATACTAAAGCTTGGACTACACTTAATGCGATAGAATAGAGTAGGATTATTAGCTATGTCCGTCAAGCAGAGTAGGCCTACACGCCTCTTCAGATTAATTTCTATCTCACACAAAGGCCTGATTCACCTTAGCACAAATACAACTATAAAACGTACCATTTCGTCACTTAGAAATGTTGTGGTATAGACTGCCAGACTAGATCATAAATGTTATTTATGTGTTTAATTTTATTTAGAAACCTCATTTGGAAAACAAGAACCTCTTCCTGAAGGAAAAGGAAAGAAAGGTGAGACTGCATTCAAAAGGTACAACGTGTAAGGATAGATATGGTGATGTATACTTCTACATTACATATAGCTAAGTGTGTATACTAGTAACCCCTGACTGCTTCTTTCAGGCATTTGTAAATCTTAATTCCTTTAAAAAAAAAAAAAAATACCACCCTGGAAGATACAAAAAAAAATGAATGTTTTGTTACACAGGTCTTGCTTTGACTTGCCCTTGATCACCCAGCAAAAATAAAAAATAAAAAAATAAAAGCTTA
>PVJA010024187.1:0-16648 GCA_004027025.1 Myocastor coypus
AAAAAAAAAAAAAAAAAAAAAAAAAAAAAGCATATAGATAATGAGCATTGTATTGGTCAGGGTTTTACTTAGAAGAACAGAACAGATATAAGGAATGGATATTAACACAAAATATACAATCTATAAGGAATAATAAGATTGGCTTACAGTAGTCAGCCAGAGTCTGATAAGGAAGCATGCAAAAGATGTTTGCACACTTCAGACTGAAGAATTCAGTCCTGAGGTCTGAACTTCACTGCAGCACTCCGTGTAAGTCTCTATTCATTGGCTGATGGGTCTGCGATGGAAGAATGAAGTGTCTGTAATGGATGCTGAAGAGTCTGCAACAGATGGCGAAAGATTCAAGCTGGAGGCTGAAGATTCTGTGCTGCAAGCCAGATGATGAAGTCCAGGCTGAATAAGAAGACTGAAGCTTCTCCGATGAAGTAAAGTCTTGACTATTTCCTCAGCCCTTTAAAAAGTCACTTTGTGCTCAGTCATTCTGACGGGGGCCCATTGTGCCCTAGGGTGGAACCAATCGTACCCCAGGATGAGCCCTTGATCCGGCTCTAGGGAGAAGCCAATCATATCCTAGGCAGGCTCTGGTCACGCTCCAGGGAGGAACCAATTGTATCGCAGAATGGGGCTCCCACCAACAGGGAACCGGGCTGCTGAGTCATTCAGCCAAGTTGACACATTGTATCAACCACTACAAGCATGTAGCAGAATTTCTACCTACAATAACTAGTGGTCAAAGATCCCTCCAAAGTGGAGACTTTACCATTTGTACCTGATCCAATTAAAATGACAACTGCAGAAAATGTATTAGGTGGCATTAAAGACACAAGAGCCCTGCTGGTTATCCCGTCAGCATCTCCCATCCTGGTGCAGGCACCAAAGCTGGCCCCACCAGCGCCTCCCTGTGAGCAGGCGGACAGAATGATGTGGCAGCTCCGCTGAAGGCCGAGGATGGTGCCTATGTTTTGCAGAGCTGTCCAGCCTGACCCGCTTCGGGAACTGCAGGGCCAAAATTGCAGCCAGCACCAGCAGCATCGCTCCTGGTGGTCAGGGAATCCTAGTCGGATTCCCACCCAAGTGCCTGGATCTCGGCAATGGGGAAGCATATCTGTCCAGTCAGACGACATGCTGTTCATTGAAGAAGGAAGACCAAAGCAGACCCAAAACTTCAACAACACTTACAAATCATGATGCTCCTACTTATGTCAGGGGACCTTGGCCTGTGCTTCCCAGCACTGCGGCCCCAGCAGAGAACGCTTGCCTCTTCACAAGCATGTACTATGTCATTGAAGGAGAAGTCTTTGTGCCTCACAGATGAGAAGCCTCATAGCACAAATTGTAGCAAGTGATCCATGTTTCTGCAGTGAGGCAATACTAGGCAAAACAAACCAAGAATACTGTGATTGGATCAAAACGGATACTTGGTAGGGGGGAAACAATTGAGATATCCCGTTTGTCTAAGTTTTATCAATGTGAAATATGTGCAGTAGACACACAGCTAGTAAGAACTGATCGTTTGGGGGAAGGTTCAGGATATTCCAAAGGGTTCTGCTTATCTGTGATGGCATCCGCTATGACCCACATCAGCATAACTTTCCTATCTTGATACCCCAATCTAATCATTTTCTCCTCTAATGATGACATTGTTCTTGTTCAAGCACTGGTATCAGCACATGAAGCTAGAAGAGATGATTTATTGATGCACACCGCTTCACCCTAATGTGCATGGTGTGCCAGAAGGGACTGACTGGCCAAGCAGAAGCAAGGGAGCATGCCAAGGAGACGGGCCACGCCAACCTTGGAGAAGTGTGATCTATGCATGATGAGGGTCGAAGCCTCCTACCTCACAGATCCAGAAGGCTCTGTGTTGTCCAACAAGCTATTTGTAACCCTAAAATACGAAGTGATGCAATGCTTGAGCCATTCTCTTAACTTAAACCACTAAGATACTGAAATTCCTTGTTAAGATTAACATTAGTGTGCAAGCTTACAGATGTGTGTCTACAGTGGTGACGCATGCCGTCTTTCTGCTGGCGCGACAGAAGATGCAGTCCTTGCCACTGGCTGACACTAACCTGAAGACTGAGTTTTGTAAAGTAGCACCCACCAGCTTTATTCTGTAGAAGAAAACATTTTAGATGATGTGGAAGGCTGCATGAGAAGCCAGTAGACATGCACCACAGTGTCTCCAAGAACTGATTGCTTTTAATAACAGTGAGTTTAATAGCTTCTAAACGAATTGATTCATCAAACAAAAACCCCACAATTGTCAGAACTGAGATTTTATATTGCAATTTGGTAGACTTTATAAGTACACAGCAAGCAGTTTTTACAGGGATATGTTCATTCCTTGAAAATGTTATCTAAGCCGAGTGTGGTGGCACATGCCTGTAATCCCAGCACTTGGGAGGCTGAGGCAGGAGGATCTATGTGAGCTTGATCCCAGCTTGGGCTACAAAAATGAGCTCAAGGCCAGCCTGAGCTGCATAGCGAAAACCTGTCTCAAAAAGAAAAAAAAAAAATTCTTTAGCCGGGCATGGTGGCACACCCCTGTAATCCCAGCACTTGGGAGGCTGAGGCAGGAGGATCAGTGTGAGTTTGAGACCAGCCTGGGCTACAAAAGTGAGCTCAAGGCCAGCCTGAGCTTCATAGAGAGACCCTGTCTCAAAAAGACAAAATAAAATAAAAGAAAGAAAGAAAGAAAGGAAGGAAGGAAGAAAGAAAAAGAAAATGTTATCTAAAACAGGACCAGATAGGGTGCTGTTTGAGATTATAGTGTACAAAAGTAGACTGTACAAGAAAAAGGTGCTTGAAGTGGCTTACTGAAGCTTAAAACAATAAATAAAGATAGGACAAATAAATTATTTCAGATACAGTGGAATGTTCAAACAAATTAGCTAAGTGTCTGTGGTAGCTGGGAAGATGATGTGGTTTCTTCCAGAACTCACACAAGGAAGCAGCGTGTCGAAAATATGAGTATCAGCTCAGCACGCCCAGCAGTCAGCGGAGGCTGGTGCTTCTAAGATGCTGGAGCCACCAGCTATGAAGAAAAACAGACAAATAGAAGACACAGCTGAGACTTGTGTGAGCGTCCTAATGTCAAAGGAAGGTCTCAGAAACAGCAGGTACCTCCAAATTCTCTTATTTCTTGGTGAGGAAAGAATAAAAATGAAATTCATCAAGACATGTTAGAAAGCACTGATTCTACAGAATGAGGAGTACAGGTTACTCCAGATATAGAACCACAAATATTAAAATCCTCTCAGGCTAGCGAGATAGCTCAGCAGACTAAAGTGCCTGCTTAGGCAACCTTAGGCAAGCACAGGGACTGCAGTTCAATCCCCAGCATCACATGTGTGTCAATGCTACACTCAGGGTGAGCTTAGCCTGCCACAGAGTCTGGGTGTGGTGGGGCACTCTTGTAACTCCAGTGCTGGGGAGGCTGAAAACAGGAGGATACTATGAGTCTGAGCTATGTAGTGAGACCCTGCAATGATGAAATACATTAAGAAAATAAATCAAAATAAAATCCTGTCAGCCATTAAAACTAGCAACAGAAAAAAAATTTTAGAAAAGAAGTCAAGCTTTTGCCTGTTACAAGAAGAATTCCTAAAACAATTCAAAAATCTGTAATGAATCACGAAAATACTGAAGTTATAAATGATCTAAAAATGTATAAGTAACAAATCCTCAGAGGACTATCAAACATCTGAGAATGCTAGTTTAGAAGCTTTTGAAAAAATGAGATTTATTTATTTATTTATTTATTTATTTTGTCTTTTTGAGACAGGGTCTCGCTATGCAGTTGATGCTGGTCCTGCGCTCACTTTTGTAGCCCAGGCTGGTCTCGAACTCGCACCAATCCTCCTGCCTCAGCCTCTCCAAGTGCTGGGATTACAGGCGTGAGCCACCACGCCCGGCTGAAAAAATGAGATTTAAATGAGATGGAAATCTAATGACCCACAGCTGCCTGTTCACTGTTCAATGAAGGATTAAAGAAAGAAGGGCCTGCGGTATAGCTCAGTGGATTAAGCACTTGCTTAGGGAAAAGCAGGGGCGAGGGTTCGGTTCCTGGCCCTGCCTGCTGTGCCCACCCTGCTTTCGAGCACGCTGAGCTAGCAATGGAGTCTGGGCACGGTGGTGCTCGCCTGTAATCCCAGAACTTGGGAGGTATAATCAGGAAGATCACTATGAGTTAGTAGTGAGACCCTGTACCAAAGAAAAAAAAGAGGTGTTAGGATTTTGGATGCAAAAAGAAGAGTCTATACTTGACACCTCCCCATCGGCTCCTCAAGCAGAATTTGATGTGCTGACCACATTTAGTAAACATGGTAGACCAAGGAAGATAAACCCACTTGAAGACGATGGATCTGAGACTGCAACAGAAGAGACAAGTTCCAAAAAGAGGAAGGTTCTCAGCATCTGAAGATCTACAAGGAGCACCACTGATAAACATGAAAATACTGCTGATGGAAAGCCAGGTGTACAAAAATTCATTTTATTTCCAAATGAGGAACTTGTTATGGAATGAACACTAAGAAAGAGCTTACAGAAAAGGCTGCAAATCAAAGCCAAACACATCCACTAGGCTCAAAATCGGAAGAACGTATAAATAAAATGACACACAGAAAACAAAAATGACCCAGAGGAAAGATTTTTTTTTTTTTGAGACAGGGTCTCGCTATGCAGTTCAGGATGGCCCTGAGCTCACTTTTGTAGCCCAGGCTGGTCTCGAACTCACATTGATCCTCCTACCTCAGCCTCCCGAGTGCTGGGATTACAGGTGTGCATCACCACGCCCGGCAAGGAGAGATTTCTTGCTGCTTCAGTTTTTTACCAAAAATTTCCTGTAGCACATGGGTAAACTAAGGGTAAGTCTGTCCCATTGCCAGATCTTTCAGAACCAAAAATTTGACTGCTTTTTCCCCTCCAGTAAAGTTTCCAAGAAAAGTTGAAAAGACAAAGGTCTCCCACATAAGTGAAAAAATTACTTGCAGATTTATCGCCTGGTTTTATCTCCTCACCTCTGGCTTTGAGGACCAGGAGAAAAAGGCTTTCCTCTATGGCCACACTGGTGGAAGACACTACATCATAAGTGAGAAGGGGAGAGCTGCATAACCAAGCAAGCAAGCCGAGGCCAGAAGGAAGCCCTCAGTCGCCTCCTCCAATAGAAATCAAGCTGATCTCTCCCTGGCCAAGCCCAGGTGATGGAGTAAGAGCGAACCAAAGCATACAAAACCCTGCAGAAGCAGCAGGAACCTCTTGGAGGGCGCACAAAGAAACCATCTTCTTTCCAAAACAACTTTTATTCAGGAAAAATGACGCAATTTTTCCTTACGACTTCAAGGAGAACTATTTGTAAAGTCATCAGGGGGCCAGGGAAGTAGCTCAGAGGGCACAAGTGCCTGCCTGGCAAGTGCAAGGTCCTGTGTTCAATCCTGGGTTCTGCTAAATAAATAAAC
Organism: Myocastor coypus; assembly: GCA_004027025.1. Classification (NCBI taxonomy): domain Eukaryota; kingdom Metazoa; phylum Chordata; class Mammalia; order Rodentia; family Myocastoridae; genus Myocastor; species Myocastor coypus. Next base: position 5,460 of record PVJA010024187.1, read on the forward strand.
AAATAGTCATCACAGCTGTGTAGCTTATTTTTAAAAATCTAATTTAGGAGATGATTTATATACACTTTTTAAATTTTTCTAAAGAGAAGACCTTCGATAAGTACAGTAATTCCTTAGGGAGGATTTATCTTAGTGCAATCACTTCAAAATTTTATATTAGGACTCTACACATTTACATAATATGTAAATACAGAATATTACTGAAGTATTAAGGAATACTTCAGCTGTGTGTACTTCACAGCTGTTCATGTCTTAGATTTTAAAAATTTATTTATTTATTTGTTTATTTATTTATTTTTTGGTATAGGTTCCTGCTACACAGCTCAGCCTCAGTGATCCTCCCATATCGGGGCCCCCCCCCGCCCCCCCAGGCTTACAGCGCATCCTAGGGCCCAGGGCTAGTACTGCATGTAGTACCAAGGACCAAACCTGGGTCCTTGTGCTTGCCAGGCAGGTGCTTAGACCACCAAGATATCTCCCCAGCCCCATGTTTTAGATTTTTTGAGAAGAGCTCTCTGTTTTAGTATTTTACATGATTGTCTGGGCATGGTGGCACAGGCTTGTAATTCCAGCACTGAGGAAGACTGCTGTGACTTTGAGGCCAGCTTGTGCTATGAAGTGAGTTCAAGGGCAACCTGAACTCCACAGTGAAACCCCAGCTCAAAAAGACCAGAAAAAGGGAGTGTTATGGTTTGTGTATAGGTGCCTCATGCAGTCATGGGGGCGGGGGACACATCTGGAATTTGTAATTGATTATTGTGGAAATGGGTGCTGCCTCTCCCCTGGGGCAGGTGATCTGCATTTCAATGTAAGGTAGGAAGAGAAGTTAGCTGCTTGAGCAGCTGTGAGCTCTCGCCCAGTGCTCTTGCTCTCTGCCCACCACCATGAAAGGTTGCCCTCTGCCATGTGCCAGTCTGCTTTGGAACCAGCTGAATATGAACTGAAACTTACAGTAACTGTGTGATAAATACACCTTTCCTTCCCTCATTTTGAGTGTTGCGTGTTTGTCTCAGCAACAAGAGAAGAGTAACTAAGACAGAATTGAGCTTGTGGTTTAGCTAAGTTGTTTAAAGCCCTTGCTTAGACTAACTCAGTCAGGCACAGGGGACTGCAGTTCGATCCCCAGCTCAACATGCTGCACCAGACCTTCCCTTAAGGCAGTCTGAGCCAGCCTGATAGCTAAATGGACCAAGGCATCTGTTTAGGCAGAGTGCGGTGGCCGGGGTTCAATTCAGGTATGCCATGCTGGCACACTGAGATGGAGATTGGCACTGGGTGTGGGGGTGCACACCTATAACCCCAGGACTTGGGAGGCTAAAAGCAGGAGAATCACTACAAGTCCGATCTACATAATGAGACCCTGAACACCCTGAAGATGTTGCCCTAAATACAAAAACAAAGGAACAAAATATGCTAATAGCCATCTATCCCATTTTCATTACCTATAGCTAAAATAGTAGACAAATTTTCAAATCAGTATGATTTTTTAAATTTAATTTTTTTTTTTTTTTTTTTTTTTGTCTTTTTGAAACAGGGTCTTGCTATGCAGTTCAGGCTGGCCTTGAGCTCACTTTCGTAGCCCAGGCTGGCCTCGAACTCGCACCAATCCTCCTGCCTCAGCCTCCTGAGTGCTGGGATTACAGGTGTGTGCCACCACGCCCGGCTTTAAATTTAAATTTAACAATGGTTATATTACATATTTTCATCATCAGATCAGTTTAGATTAATAGATATAGGTATATAAGATTGATCAATTAAACATTAACACTTTCAATAAACATTACTTTTTTTTTCTTTCTTTTTTTAACAGTTGACACATCACATATTGTCCTCACAATAGTTTTACAGAGCACAGTGTGTGGGCACGACCCACCTTCCTATTGATGTTGCTAAGAAAAAAAAAAAAAAAGAATTCTTCTCTTTGAACTAAGAGGAAGCAGATGCATACACAGTCCAATGTTCCACAGTTGCAGTGGGCCACCAGTGAAGCTTGCAATGTTGGAGGCTATTGATCCAAGTCTCCTACAGCTCATCTCATCAATCTAGCTCTGCATTTCATCCTTCTGCTCCAGCTCAGCCCAGGGCATAATTTACTTTCACCCTTCTCGCTGCCTCAGGGAAGACCCCAGTCAGCTCCTTCAGTTATATCTAAAAATCACCTCCAAACTCCACCCCTGGCAAAAAGCCATAAAAACCTCAGCCTCCTTTTGTCTAACTTAGAGAAACAATTCCTCACCCTTCCCCACATTCTCTCCCGTGCCCTCAAAGAAAATAAAGTCCTTTTCCCTTTTTCCTTCTGCCTCTTTCTCTGCTGCACCGAGAATCTATAATTTTGAATATGGCCCAGGAAGAGTGCAATGATAAAGTCTACAGGCACGTTACATACTGATCTCCCACCAGAGTTGAAGATAGGGCCCTACAGACTGAGGACAAGGAGTCCGCTCATCTTTGTTACATTTAGGAAGGTTAGTTTGTTAGCTTGTTTAGAAAATATTAGTATAGATTATATGCATATTATTATTGTTGTTGTTGTATTTTTATTTTTTCATGATGGGTGTAAGACCCAGTGATTATTTGTCGATCCTTACTGAACATCTGTTGTGAGCTCAGCATTTTTCTAGGTCCTGGAGGCTCAGTCAGGAAAAAAAAGCAGGAAAGATGAGTGATACTTAAAAGCTCCAAGTTATGACATCAGAATACATAATGATAAACTCTTCAAAGATGAATCCATTGCTGAGTTCACATCATACCAAGTAGGGTAACAGGAGTAGGGCCAAGCTAAAGGCAGGGAGTGAGGGGGTGTGCCTTGGAGACCAGATTGTGTCCCCAGCCCTCCACCCTCTCTGCATGGAAAAGTCCCTCCGTGGGGTGAGCAGGTGCACCCACCTTGCCCTCATCCACCATGATGCACACTCTCATCAGGCCCAAAAGGAACACATCATGCTTCTACAGGCCTGAGCCAGTACATGTTTCTTCTATGAGTGTTTAACTTATTTCCCCAAGGTCAGTATTTTTTGACAGACATAAAAATAATGAATAGCAGCTGTTATTAAAATTAATTATGTTGAGGCGGGCGTGGTGGCTCACGTCTGTAATCCCAGCATTCGGGAGGCTGAGGCAGGAGAATCGGTGAGAGTTCGAGACCAGCCTGGGCTACAAAAGTGAGCTCAAGGCCAGCCTCAACTGCATAGCGAGACCCTGTCTCAAAAAGACAAAAAAAAAAAAAAAAAAAAAAAAAAAAAAAAAAAAAAAAAAAAAAAAAAAAAAAAAAAAAAAAAAAAAAAAAAAGTTCTAAAACAATAAAATAAAATTTAAAAAAAAGATCATCACAGAAGAGAGGCCTCTCCGATGACCTGATACTTGGGCAGAACCCTGAGTTAAGTGGAGACCTGTATCGCTGAACTATCTGGAGTAGACCAACATAGACCAAGGCCTTAGACAAGCAGCTGCTTAACCATGCAATTCTGGGTCCTGAGAACAGCAGGGCTCATGGTAGGGGGAAAGTGGCAAGTCATCAGGGGTGGGGACACGTCCAGTAGAATTCAGCCTATTCCTAGGAAGCACTGAATTTATTCTAAGTGCATTTTAATACCATGGAAGGATTGACAGCAGGAGAGGGACAGGATCTGACTTAGATTTATAGAGCACTTACTCCCTGCCAGGCTCTGCATTTTCCACGTATTTTCTTACTTGAGCCTCATCACCCCTATGACAAGGACACAACTACTAACTTCGTTTTTGAGCTAAGGAAACTGAGGCCAATAGAAGTTAAGAGACTTATCTGAAATCCTTCCAAAGATTAAAGATCGAAGCCAACATCTGCTCCTCAAGAGACTGCCTCTGCAGTCGTTCTGTTTCTGCATGAGGAAAGAATCAATAGCTGCCCAACTTCATCCATTTCTTGAGTCATTTGTTGCGGACTTGCAATGCTACATTCTGGGTAGGAAGTGACAAACAAGAATGTTTTTGTCTTTTAGGAGCTCACAGTTCACTGAGGGAGAAACTCTAATGTATAATGAAATACATTTTCAAGAAACACAAGAAGAGAAAGGAAAAAGCTAAAGGACACCATAGATGCAGACAGCAAATCTAGACTGTCGGAAACCTTTTGGGACAAATGACCGAGTTTCTTCAACATATAAACAAATGGAGTTGGAGGACACGTAAGAGACTTACCAGTCAACAAGAAGATTATTTGTCTCCTAATTCATGCAAATATTAAAAATAACAACAAATTCCTGGAAATTAAAACTCAAATAAACATCTGGTGATTTTAAGGAACTTGAACTGTTAAAAATTTTAGTGACCCAAGAGTAGTAGTGTATGCCTATAATCCCAGCACTAGGGAGGCTGAGGCAGAAACAACAATGTGAGTTCAAGGCTAACCAGGACCTCAGAGTCAGTTTAAGTTCAGCCTAAACTACATAGTGAGACCATGTCTTGAAAAAAAGAAAGAAAGATAGAAAAGAAAAATTAGCAAGATGCTAACTTAATGATTTTTCTTAAATGTCCTCACATGTCAGAGATACACATTTTAAAATGTGTTACCAAAATACTGTGGTATCTGGATTCTCCTTTCAAGAAATTCAGTGTGGGGGAATAGGTGGATAAAGCAAGACTGACCATTTTTGATAACTGTTGACCTGCGTGATCTTAGTAAATATCCAAAACTGCTCTTAATAAAATGCTTTGGAAGCACTGCCCGTGGGCCAGATAAAGAAGTGCTGGAAAGACATTCGGGAGTGCTGGGAAGGCTTCCAAGGAAACGAGGACAACCATCAAAGAGGGCCCCTGGGAAGCAAGGGGACGCACGTGGTCATCCCGAGCACCACCACACATTGCCCATGCCAGAGATGGTCAATATTTGGTCTTCATCAAAAGCCAACTGTTATCTTGTGGCAGCAGGCTACCAGGGTTCATCTACTTCCTGCTATGGACATGTGTAACCCTAGGCCGAGCAGAACAGGAAACTGAATGTTAGATTAGACAATCAGGAGACCAGGGTGAGAATCCTGACTCTGCCGCAACCAGTGTCATATCTGGAGTGAGGCTCAAATTCTCTGGTCAGCAGTGTGTCACAGGTAAAGCAGGAAGCCAGAATGCATCTCCACACACAAAACTTCTTTGTGTTCCACTCTATCCACAGCAGTGAAATGATAGTAGTTGTGGGGTCACACATGCAAAATCAGTGGTCATGTTGTGCGACTGTCAGGACCAGAATGACCTTCAGTGCCGACATCTTTGTTGTAAGACACCCTGAGAATTTCTCCTGTGCATAGAGACTCCCCCAGGCCCCTGAGAGGGGCTGCTTTCTACCTCACATGGGAAGCAGGGATAATTGATTCTCATGCTTTGCATTTTAGTGCAGTGCTAAGATCTTGTTGTCCTTGGAAAATTTACTTGCACTTTAGCAAATTCTTTTTTCTTTCTTTCTTTCTTTCTTTCTTTCTTTCTTTCTTTCTTTTCTTTTCTTTTTTTTTATCATGAGCAGAATAGATGTATTAAGAGAAAGAAAGCTTCTGTCTGGGAAGAGGGACAGAAGGGGACCTGAGCGGGTTGCCCCTTTGGCAAATTCTTTGTTAAAAGTTCCTCTTTCTTCTCTAGTCAGTAGAAGAATAGTGAGATGTCAGCTGCTGGGTGTCTCTGGTAAAGTTAAACTAGTTCCGAATAAGCCAGACAAGATAGTGCATGCCTGTAATCCCAGCACTTAGGAGGCTGAGGCAGGAGGATCGATGTGAGTTCAAGACCAACCTGGGCTACAAAAGTGAGCTCAAGGCTAGCTTGACCTGCATAGCAAGACCCTATCTCAGAAAGACTAAATTAATTAATTAATTAATTAATTAATTAATTCTGAATAGACATCACTGTGGGTACATCATGCTTCAGGCCCTAACATGCCCCCGCTGCCTTTTGCACCAGAGCAGAGACTTGGTGACAACTGCTCCATCCATCATGGGGGTCCCCTATGAACTCTGAGTCCACAACATAGAGAATCCACAGCCACCTCGGCAGAAATGGAAAGACTGACCTGGAAAAACTGGCAGGGAAAGGAAAAACAAGGGTGACCAAGACTTGCCTGGTCTCTTATTCTGTATTCCCCATAATTTCTGCCTGATGTGACAGAGAAGATTGTTGGTCCAGTGCAAAAAAGGGACTCAGCCCAAGTAGGCTGACCTGACCCATGGGGACCCCGCTGCTGTGGTTTGAATATGTTCTCCAAAAGTGCACATGTTGCAAACTTAATCCCCAAAATGTGTTACTGGACTTCTCAGTCCCTATAACCATGAGCTACACAACCCTCTCTGCCTCTAAACTCCCAGCCCATGGAGCTACACAACCCTCTCTGCCTCTAAACTCCCAGAGGTCAGCTGTACTACAGTGTGGACCAGGACAGCATCCTTCCTTTCTACTTCTCTGCATCTCCTCTGTGCTCCTTTCTCTTGGCCTCTCAGGGCTAGACAGAGTTTGTCTGAGGAGCGTTTGCCTCCTGATCTTCACCACCCATGAAGCCCCCAGCTCTACATCCCCTGAGTTTGTGGAGACGCCCCTGTAAGCCTAGGCTGGGGCACCTGCTTCACCACAGGTGCACAGGTCCAGCTTGCTTCCCTGCAGGCAGCGTCAGCTGGATGCTGGCATTGACTGCTACAGTTAGGTGACTTATGTGCCTCTCCTTCTATAACCAAGCACACAGATCCTGGATACATGTTTTCTTTTTCTTTTTTCTTTTATTTCTTTCTTTATTTTTCAGAATCAGGGATCGAACTCGAGACCTTGCACTTGCCAGGCAGGCACTTGTGCCCTTGAGCTACCTCCCCGGCCTCAATGTTTTCTTTCTTTCCTTATTTCTTTATTTTTATTTTATTATTTTTTTCTTGTTTCAAAACTTTTGTTTGTTTTATTTATTTTTATGGCCGGCTCAGCCTGCCCTGAGGGCAGGGCTGGTGTAGCATGTAGTGCTGGGGATCCAACCACGGTCCCTGCAGCCACCCAAGCTTTCCTAACCAGGCGCTTTAGACCACTAAGCCATCCTACCGGACCTCAGTGTTTTCTTTTTTTAAATTGAAGTACAGTGGACGGAACATGTACATGCATATGACTGCAGCTTAGTGAATTATTACATGGCAATATCTGTGGAAGTCCTGCCCAGGCCTAGAACAGGTCCAAAATCCCAAAAGGCAGGTTGCCTGTTTTCTAGAGGAAACCACTGTCCCGACCTCCATAAATAATTTTGCCTCCTTTAGTTTTCCTCTTTTTCTTCTTTGTGTGTGTGTGTGTGTGTGAGAGAGAGAGAGAGAGAGAGAGAGAGAGAGACACGGACAGACAGACAGACAGACAGACAGACTGAAAATTGAACTCAGGGCCTTTACACTGAGCTACATCTCCAACCCTCTTTTTATTTATTGTGTATATTTATTTATTATTATTTAATGTATTTGGTACAGGGCCTATGGGATGTGAGGATGTTCAGGGTCTCATTACAAAGATCAGACTCAGAGAGAGACTGTGGGGAAAAAGCAATACTTCTCCACTGCTGATGGGAATGCAGACTAGTGCAGCCGTTATGGATCAGTGTGGAGACTCCTTAAAAAACTAGGAATGGAAATCCCATTCAATCCATCTATCCCCCTACTGGGAATTTCCCCAGAACAATTGAAAATGTCATATCATAGTGATGTTTCTGCACCTATGTTTAGAGCAGCACAATTTGTAATAGCCAAATCTTGGATAAAACCAAAATGCCCACCACCTGAAGAATGGCTGAAAAAAGATGTGGTGTTTTTATATAGTGGAATATTACTTAGATATAAAGAATGACAAACTCAAAAAAATGGCAAACTCAAAGATATGGACGTATCTTGAATATATGCTCATAAGTGAAATAAATCAGACCTACATGTGTAAAAAAAAAAAAAAAAATCAGACTCATAGTGACCCTACTGTTTTCAGCCTACCAAATCCTGGGATTACAGGCCCAAGCCACCATGCCCAGTCTCAATCCCTGTCTCAGCATACCCCGGAGCAAGGCCAACACAGCACACCTGGGATCAAACCCTGGTCCCTGCGCCTGCGTAAGCAGGTGCTTTAGTCTGCTGAGCCGTCTAGCCAGCCCTTCCAACCTCCTTTTAATCTTTTATCTAAGACCAGTTTTCCTTAGATTTTCCAGGCTGGGCAAGACCTCACGATCTTCCTGCCTCAGCCTACCAGGTTCTGTTTAGGTTCTAATCTTATTTTATTTTTTATTTTCTAATGCTAATCATTGAAACAAGGGCCTGGCACTTGCTAAGCAGGCACTCTAGCACTGAGCAACATCCCTGCCTCTTAATCATTTTTTTTCTTTTTTGTCTTTTTGAGACAGGGTCTTGCTATATAGTTCAGGCTGACCTTGAGCTCATTTTTGTAGCCCAAGCTGTTCTTGAACTTGCGCTGGTCCTCCTGCCTCAGCCTCCCAAGTGCTAGGTTTACAGGTATTCCCCACCACACCTGGCCCTCCTGCCTCTTAATCTTAAAATTCATAAAAATTTAAATATAATTTATGTACAGAGGCATTACCTTTTGAGTGTACAATTCTAAGTTTTGTTTGTGGTAGTACTAAGCACTGAGGTCAGACTGTCATAATGAGCAACGTCCCAGTGTTTGCTGTTTTTGTTTTAAGACAAGGTCTTCCTACATAGTTCAGGCTGGCCTTCAACTCACTGTATGGCCCAGGCTGGGCTCGAACTTGCTGTGACACTCCTCCTACCTGAGCTTCCCCAGTGCTCAGATTACAGGCGTGCGTGCCGCCACACTCCGCTGTTACATATTTTGAGGCAAAATCTCGCAAAATCACCAAGTTCCCCAGCCCGGGCTCGAAACCTTGACGCTCCAGCTCCCGCCTCCCAGGGTGCTGAGATTACAAGCCTGGTGCCACCCAGCCCAGCTCAGAAATCTCTGCGGCAGCATCCCCATCCGGACGCCGAGAAATTCCACACCTCACCTCAGATCTCTCTGACCCCTTTACAGTCACCCTTTTCCTGCAGAACAAGCTATTGGAAGAAATTACTGATTTATTTTCTTATAATTTTACTTATTCTGGGGTTTCGTGTAAATTGAACGAACCCCAGTTCCTCGGCTGAGGCGCCTCCCCTCCCCCCGGAGACCCCTGGGTGAGGGGACACAGACCCAGACGCCCGGCGGCGGCTCGCAGACTGGAGCCGCCCCGCGCGCGTCACTTTCCCCGCCCGCCGGAAGGCGACCCCGCCTTCTCTGAGCGGCAGTAGCAGGCGGGATGGCAGCGGCGGAGACGCCGGCTCCGGGAGGCATGGACGTCCGGCTGGAACGCGAGACGGCCCGGTGGCTGCGCTGGGACCAGGTGAGGGGCTTTCTCCGCGCGCGCTGGCTCCCCAGCACGTTCCGCTCCCTTCGGCTCTTCGTTTCTCACACTGTCGCCTCTGTCGGGGGCGTGAATGGGGCTCGCAGACCGCCTTCCCGCGCTCCCGGCTCTAAGTTCTCGTCCCCGAATACTCTGTAGACATTTGGTCCTTTTCCTCCCTAGCTCTGACCGCGACTGGAAACACAAACAAACGAACAGCAGCAAAACGCACAAAGGCTTGTCAGGTTGCGTAATGTCTGTCCGGGTCCCGGGTCTCACTTGAGGAGGTCGAGTCCTCTGCTGCAGGGCAGGACCCCCTCACTCTCCTGGGCTACTCTTGGTGCTGGCCCATGCACAGCTGTTTGATCGGGGTATGAAGTTTGCTTTTTTTTTTCTTTTGCCCAGGGCCCTGGTCTAGTCCTGTTCGGCAAACGCTGCCAACCGCACCAACCCCGTGGTTTTAAGTGCCTGGTAGACTGCTAGCACGTAGTAGGTTTCCAAAATACTTGTTGAATGAAAGACTCCATGGCCTGCGTTTACCATTTCCTGACTCCTCTATGGGAATGTCAGCCACGCGCCACTCCCATTCCAGGAGAGCTGTTGGCTTTTCCTGAAAGAATAACTTTGATTCTTCAAGAAGGAAACTGTTTCCCTCGCTGATAACTTAGTAACATGGAGCATTTGATAACCAGTTGGTAAGGTTGTTCTATACAACTTTCCCTTTGAAGAAAAAAAGAAAATTAACTTCTATAAAAGGTGGCATCTTTGTAGGCATGGCAGCGCCCTGTGTAAGAAGAATATTGTCCTTTTCTGTGTTTAACTTTTACTTTGGGACGCCCTTTCCTTTCCTTTTCTCTTTGGCATCAGACGAGCATTTATGCAAGAAGGAGCCTGTACTTCCTGAGGGGAAGCTCCTAGCAGCACAGTGGCTGCTGGCTTGGTTCACTCGGAGACTTCCAGCTGCTCCTGCTCTGCAGTCCCCTCCTGGCCTAGTCCTTGCTGTCCATTTTGGTCCCCCCCCCCCCACCCAGGGCTGTTGCCTTCTCAACTTTTCATTATCTCTGTCTGCTTTATTTCTCTCAGGCTACTGGGCCTTTCCTACCCAAAGCAAATTAGGATTTTGCAACTCCACATAATGAATCAGAGAATCACTGGATATTGGGTGTAACCATGAAACCAACAGCTATTTATTGAGCCTCTCTTTTGTACCCGTCCGAGCCCTTCCCTGGGGGCACCTGGCAATTTGATGGGTAAGATTGTGTCCTGTGATTAGTGTCTATTGCTTTTGGTCAAAAGGTGTGGTTGTACTTGATTCCTGTTGAATCAGGAACACTCTGGAAAGATGGGCTTCATTCCAAGGAGTCAAGGTTAATCCAATAATATTTCAAAGTTTAATTATGTGGCCATGTCCTGTCTGAGTGTTCATCTAAATGACTGATGACTATAAGTAGAAGTAAAATACTGCCTCTGTCAGCCCCCAGAACCCCTTAATTGAAAAATCTGATAAGGGATTAATGTGGACATCCACAGCTATTTTACAAAGGACAATGTGTAATGAATTTAAATGATTCATGTCAGCGTCTCTTTGAAGCCATTAATACAATAGCAAAGAACCAGGTTAATGCTTATCATGTAGTTGAAGGAAGTAGCCCACTTGCTGTGGTATAAAACATTCTGAAGCTTTCTCATCTGTGGTTTGTCTGCCTCCTAGAGTTGTTACAAGATTCAAAACCACCTGGGTAGGTATGTGAACTATAAAAGCACTATGAAAATAAAGGATTTTTCTAAGCAACATCAATAAGGAGGTGGGTCATGCCCACACACTGTACTCTGTAGAACG
>PVJA010024187.1:16748-32241 GCA_004027025.1 Myocastor coypus
TATGCAATATGTCAACTTTCAAAGAAAAGAAAGGGGAAAAGAAAAAAAAAAAAGTAATGTTGATTTAGAAGGGTTAATGTTTAATTGTTTGATCAATCTTATATACCTATATGTATTAATCTAAACTGATCTGATGATGAAAATATGTAATATAACCATTGTTAAATTTAAACAATAAAAAATTGAAACTTAAAAAAATAAATAAAAGATAAAAAAATAAAACATAAAAATAAAAGAAAACAAAGGATTTTTATTTAAATCATATAGTCTTTAACTCTGGGAAAATGTGCCGGCGTTATGAAAGAAAATGAAGATGTAGTCACAGCTAAGTACTAGGCAGAGAGAGAGAGAGAGAGAGAGAGAGAGAGAGAGATAGATCATATTCATTTAACGTGAAACCTTAAAAACCATGTAAGAGGGCCAGCCAGATAGCTCAGCAGACTGAGTCCCTGTAAAAATTACAGGGACCAGGGTTCAACTCCCAGTGTGCCATGTGGGCCCTGCCCCCAGGGATGCTGAGACCATGACTGAGATTAGGTGTGATGTCACACTTGGGAGGCTGAAAACAAGAGGATCACTACGAGTCCTATCTGTGTAGTGAGATCCTGTATGTAGTCCCTGTACTAAATATATGAACAAACAAATAAACATGTAAGTGATGTTCTAGATTGCTTCTATTTCCTAGAAGAAATTGAGAATTCACAGTGCTCAATAGCCTGCCCACGCAGATACAGGTTGTGAGCAAGGGGTCTGGATCTCCATCTAGGTGCTGCTGGACCTCTGTTATAAAACACCTGCTCATCCCATTTCTCCAACTTGTTTTGGGAAGAAAGATTTTAGTGATGCTATCCTGTCAAACAGTTCCCCTGTTTCAGACTTCAGAAGCATCAGAAAACTCAGAACTTGACATTGCAGACTTTTTTTTTTTTTTTCCCCTAGAGAGTAGAATTACTCTGGAAATTTTTTTAATCGTGGGATTTTTGTTCTCTCGCTCACCTGGCCGTATCGGCTATATCCATTTCTGTTTTTCAGAATCCTCTAACTTTGGAGACAGTGAAACAGTTAATTGCCTCAGGTATGAAAGAAGAATTACAGAAGTGTTTTGGGGCCCGAATGGAGTTCGGGACAGCCGGCCTTCGAGCACCTATGGGTGCAGGGATTTCTCACATGAATGACCTCACCATCATCCAGACTACGCAGGTATTGTGTTTTTACAATTCTCTGTGCCTCGTCGATCCCCTGCCTCTTGCCATACTGACAGAATTCATTTGCTGTGATATGGCCATGTCTCTGGAGTTGCAGAGTGACAGGGCATTATCACCTTTCGCTCCAGAAAGAAGTGAGATTTTGAAGTTGGCTAAAGAAAGCAGTTTTATTTCAGACTGCACAATCAGCTAGTCTTCCAGCCACGCATCATTAAAAATATTTATTAAGCACCTACTATGTGCTTGGCATTGCAGATGTTATCAGTGACTAAAACACTTCCCTCATAGCTATTTTATTCCAGAGTAAGCCCATCAGTTGAGCTGAACTATAAGATCCTAGCATTTTTTGTCATAGTTAGATGCTCACGTTGAAAAGACCAGCATCACCAAGAACCTATTCCATGTAGATTTCTAAAATGTACATAAGGATTGAAGTTATGACTGAGTTTCTGCCCTTGCCTTAGCTTGTGGGTTTTACTGTCAGAGCTGAGACATAAGTTTTTAGCAATCAGGATGAAAACAAAACTGAAAAGCTGTCACTGAGCACTGGGAAAAGTATGCATAAAGGAAATGAACTAGAATCACTCATTTTCATAATTGCTGCAACCTCTTAGACTTATTAAAAATGAGAATCCCCTCAATTCTGCAAAAGGCAAAGCTAAAAGTTTGGCCTAACAATGACTACATGTGCATGACAGTCTTGGGGTGATCCGGCTAATCACAGCTGTTATTTGGCCTAATCGGTAGCGTATTAAAGGAATTCCAGATGAATGTAGGGCCTTTGTCCAGTATTATTTATCTGTATCTACTTTCCAGAAATGAAGATACACATCCCCAGAAATAACTTGCCAGTTATTTTGCCCACCCATGTACACTATGGCAGAACTGATCTTTTCTGGTAGTGGGCTCTGCAGTAGTTAATAAAACCAAGGCAAATCAATAACTTAGAGGTCATCTCATGCAGCCAGCATCCCTTGGGAGGATCTCTGCTGTATCCCCTAGCCAGGCAGCCACACAGCCTCTACTAAGAAACTTACTATAGCAGACAGGGATGCTAAGGGTGAAGAAAGTTTTATGAGAACAACCGGTGCCTCTGTGTTACCTCAGGAATAACTCCAATGCTGGAGGATTCCCAGGAAGACCATCCCCGAGCTCAGGCCTCCACCCGCCTGTGGGGAGCGTTCCCCACAGGCAAATGCTTTTATGAGGCTGTGCAATCTGTCACCTCTACTCTGCTTTAAGCTACGGTGCAGGCACCCATCTGCTGGTTCGGGGTGTTGTTTCTCAGCTTTAGCTTAATCAGGCATGTGTTTACCAAGCACATCTTAATGAAACAGGGCAGAGGTATCATTCACCTCATTGATAAAGGTTACAATTTCCTTCTGACCATTCATCCTATTTCATGTTCTCTCTGGGACCTGCATGCTTAGCTTACTTAATCTGAACGTCACTTGTCAGTGATGCAGAACTCACTATCCCCTGAAAGAGCCTTTCCTGTCTTTGCATGATTTTCTCATTAAACGATGCTTCGTTATTCAGATGCAAGCTCTGTTTCTGTAACTACCACGTTGGTCTTCTGTTTTTTGAAGCCATCTGAACAAGTTCACTTCTTGTATTTTGTAATGGTGGTTGATTGCAAAAACCTTCCTCTCCCTGTGAATCATTTCTCTAGAGTAGGCATGTGCTTTCCCTCTGCCACCCCCTGCTCCCCAATATCAGTGGGTCCTGGAGCTTTTCTGAGAACCAAGAGCTGTTAAATTTGGACTGAGGCTACTAGCTTCTTGCCCTCTGCATCACTGAGGGCACAGTGCAGGGATGACCAGGGCAGTGAAGTCACAGGTGCTGGTGCTGAGGTAAGCCATAGACAGCCAGGCATCTGGGGGCCTTTCTGGGGATGCAAAACCCATATAGATGGGGCCTATGTCCTTGAGGCTTTACTTAGATTCAGGTGTTCTGCCCAGTGCAGCGTGTATCTCTGAGAAAAAGTAAGGATGCTCTAAATGGACACTGCTTTGGTAACAAGGCTGGGAAGTGTCTCGACTGAGCCAAAATCAGAGTTGTGCTTTTGCATAAGAAACTCTTTAGGCAAAGGGAAAATAACCCCTCTCTTAGCCAACTCACTGGAAGTGCACACAAAGGGCTCTGCAGCTCATGTGCCTGGAGGAAGGCAAGCCACCGCACCACTCTGAGCCTCAGCTTTTCTATCTGTAAAATGAGATTTCTTCACAGAGCTGAGGAGGTAGAGTAAGAAATAATGGAGAACGAGTGCCCAGTCCAGTGCCTGGCAGACAGACAAAAGGCAGGCAGACAGGGAGACAGTAGATACAGATACTATTTTTTAATTATTCATTTTGTTTAATCACTGAGGTGTTTTTTTTTTGTTTTTTTTTTCTGTGCTATAATATTCTGTAAAAGTTGAGAAAACCCACCTGCTGAGGCAGGTGCAGGGACTGGCCTAGGATCCCTGGTGTGCTGTGCTGGCCCTGTCCCTGGGGCACACCAAGAAGGTGACTGAGACTGAGTGTGGTGGCATGCTCCTATAAACCTAGCACTTGGGAGGCTGGAAACAGGAGGATCACTATGAATCAGATCTGTGTAGTGAGATTCCATACTAAATGGATTTAAAAAAATTGAGAAAACCACATTTTTGTCTAATTTCTCTATATCATGTCTATTTAAAAATGTGTTAAAAAGCATTCTCTTTTAATCCCCGGGGTTTTTAGGGGTTTTGCAGGTACCTGGAGAAGCAGTTCAGCGACCTCAAGGAGAGGGGCGTGGTGATCAGCTTTGATGCCCGGGCCCACCCCCCCAGTGGAGGCAGCAGCAGAAGGTATGGGGTCCCTATTAGAGAACAATTTTTTTGGTAGTTTATTTTACAAGTTTATTTATTTTATTTTTCAATTTTTTTTATTTTGCAAGTTTATTTTTAATCACCTTTTCAGCAGCTTAACTTTAAATATGTTATTAGTTACTTTATTGAACTATGTAAAACACAAGGGTGAATTCTATTTGGCTCTGCCAAATGTGCTGTTCTTATGTTGAGCTTAAGAAATAAAATAACTTAGAGTGTAGTATTTATCTAAAGGAAAGAAATTCTCTTCAACTGGCAGTAGGATTGCTCCCTCTCCCTCGCTTTCTTCCACTGTTCATAAACTCATGATGGCCCCCCATTCTTGAACTCCTATCTGAGGTAGCAGTTTTGTTACATTGCAAGCCCCTGCTTGTCCACAGTAGCCCTAAGCTGGGGACATGGTGGCGGTGACGATGGGTGAGCACTGGAGAGCGACGAGATGTAGGCATTTCTGTAGTCACTGTCTGAACCCTCACTGCAACCCATGCAGTCGCCCAGTCCTCGCTTGGTGCCGTGGCCGCTCTGCCCCAAGGCCCTTTCGGATGCAGATTCTGTGGATGTCTAAGTCCCTCATACAAAACGGCATGGCATCTGCATGTGGCCTTGTGTTCATCTTCCTGTGTGCTTTAAATGGGTTCTGGGCTGCCCATGGCACCTAGAAGATCTGAATGATATGTAAAAATTGCTCCAATGTGTTATTTATTTTTTTATTTTATTTTAGAATTTTTATTTTATTTTATTTTTTCTTGTTTCAGAACTTTTGTCTATTTATTTTTATGGCCAGCTCAGCCTGCCCTGAGGGCAGGGCTGGCAAAGCATGTGGTGCTGGGGATCGAACCGTGGTCCCTGCAGCCGCCTAAACTTTCCTAAGCAGGCGCTTTAGACCACTGAGCCATCCTACCAGGCCCATCCAATGTGTTATTTAGAGAATTATGGCAAGAAAAAAAAATATTTGTGAAGTATGGGTACAACTTAGGCCTAATTACATGCCAGGTTTCCCCAAAAATAAGACCTAACAGGAAAATGAGCACTGGTCTATGGTTGCCATGGTAAGGGCCTTGATTGTACAGATGATACCTCACCATCCTCTTGTTTGGTGACCACTAAGTAAGGCAGGTAGACCCAGGATCTGCAGGTTGGGGAGTGGCATTTTTTGTCTCTAGTTTTCAAGGCTATTTTCCCATTAGTTCTTATTTTCGGGAAACACAGTAGTAGCACAGGCCAGCACAACATGACATTTTTCACCAGGCACCTGCTGCTGCAGCACCTGCGTAGGGGGCTGGCTGTTCTTTATCTCTGACCTTGTAACAGGAGAGAGGTCATAGTTCATGCGTAAGAAGGCGACTCCTGAAGTCAGCAGACTTTTCCTCTACAAGGCGAATAGTAAACTTCTTGCACACTGCACACCATACAGCAGCTTTTGACTTTTCTGATGCCAGGGACACATTTTGTGAAAGCATTTGAGTGGTGGCAGTGGCTTTTTGTTGAGGCACAGGCATGCACATCTTAGGCCCGAGCTCCTAGGTGAAAATATGCCCGCAGTGACCCGACAGGAGACAGAGCTCCAGGAGTAACCTGCATGATAGGGAGCTGCTGTACATGCAGACGCAGCGCCCCCCACTGGCCCTGCTGCTCACTTCCTGCTGTGTCACCCCGTTCCTAACAGGCCAGTGACCAATACCCTTGGTCTGTAGCCCCAGGGTTAGGGAGCCCTGTCATGCAGGCTCCACCTCAAGACTCAGCTGTGCTGTACACCCCAGAACCTCTGCATAGATGGTGTATACATGAAGGGACAAGGTCGGTGCCGGAAAATGCTGGACACACTGCAGACATGGTTTACCAACCACCGCACTTAACTGCTCTACAATGCTTTTTCACTTGCATGCTCCCCTACCATGACTAATTTCGTTTATAATCACTGCAGGCTGTAAGTAGCAATAAATTCTTAGATGTGAATGAAAAGCCTTGATATCTTTTCAGTGCTGTATGCATTTATAGAGTCCTGATCATCACCTGTATGAGTTCAAATCTGAGAGAAGCCTAGGTAGGGACAAAAGTATGGCCTTGAAAATGGAAGTGTGGCCAGGGAAAAAGACCAGATAGTGGCCAGCACCTAGACTGAACCCAAGAGGACTGGTCTTTAGCTTTGTAGGCTCCAAAATGTGGTTTTTGTTAGCCAGGCTAGAGAGGAGACACAACTGCGGAGGAGCACTCATGGAGTACTCAAGAGAGGGCATAGAATATGCCGGGTCATCACCTTGTCACTTTATCATCAGTAATGGTATGGCTAGAACCAGATCATGAGTGTGTCCTGCCCCGGGGCAGGTCATGTCCTCAGGCCAGAACAGGCACAGTGTATCCGTGTGGCAGAACCTCAGCTATCTCTCGTCAGCAAGGGTAAAGGTGTTTCCTGCTCTGGCTAAGGAGCCACGCCATTGGCTTGGAGTGACTGGCATCTTTGATTCTGAGCTTATAGGTCAAAGAGTCTGATAGGATGGGGTGGGTTGACCCAGAGACACTCTGTAACATACAAATAGCTCTGTAAGACATTTGGAGATCATCATATATATCTGAAACCAATATATAGCAAAACACGAGGGGACTCTTCCTAAAAAGTTGAAGCTATTACCACATCAAAATTTTACTTAAGGAGCTGGGTGTGGTGGTGCACAGCTGTAATCCCAGCACTCCTGGAGGCTGAGGCAGGAGGATTATTGAGTTTGAGACCAGCCTGGGTTACGAAGTGAGTTTAAGGCCTTCCTGAACTGCACAGGGAGATACTATTTAAAAAAAAAACCAACAAATCTACTGAAGGAAATGTGTAGTTTTTCAGTCTTCTGACTTTAAATATTTAGTGGGAAACATAAACTATAACTGTTAAGCATTTGTGGAAAGCACAGTGAATATTCTTGGTGCACACTGGTAGCTTCGGATAGCTACCACATGCATGCAGTGTCTCCTTTGCCAGCTTTCAGAGAGGACCTTGGAGGCCACGTAGGACAAGATGGACATTTCATGGAGGTTAAATGGATGTACCTTATAGGAAATGTAGCCTGGATTTTATTCAGATTTTTATTAAAATTATTTTTGCTGAATTTTGTTATCTTTACCATTCGCCACTATGTATGGATAGTTTTTTTTTTTTTTAAACTCCTAAAGTCATTTTTATATTTCTAATGGTGTTAGGAGTTTTTTTAATACTTGTGTTATTGAAGCAAAGGCAGTGGTCTGCCTGGCCGGCTCACAGGGTAAAACTCAGCAAAATTAGTGCTGAAGAAGCGGTGGAGGAAGCCAGGTGTGTGGGTACACACCTGTAATCTCTGCAGCCCAGAGAGCTGAGGCAAGAGGAGCCCAGGCTCAAGGCTATATCCCAAGACCCAATTTCAAAAGAGAGAAAAAGGTGATCTGAGTTAAGTCCCAGGAAGGTGGTGTGTAATTCAGGGGAATTAAAGTACTTTGCTCCAACGTATGCTGCTGTAAGCTACTTGCTATGAAGTTGAGAAAAATGTCAAAGATTGAAGATTATTTAAGCAGTACTGTACCCAGACCTGTATGCTTGTATCATGTGTACCTGTGTGTGTGCATGTGCATGTATGTGTGTGTGTGCATGTGCACGTGTGTGTATGAGTGCATATACTAATATATCTTTCTTATTTTTTTAGATTTAATTTTATTTTAAAGAGTAAAAATTAAAAAAAAATATTAAAAAAAAAAAAAAAAGAGTAAAAATAGGGCCCAGCAGGATGGCTCAGTGGTCTAAAGCACCTGCTTAGGAAAGCTTAGGCGGCTGCAGGGACCAAGGTTGAATCCCTGGCACCACATGCTGCACCAGCCCTGCCCTGAGGGCAGGCTGAGCCGCCATAAAAATAAATAAACAAACGAAAGCTCTGAAGCAAGAAAAAAAAAAAAAAAAATTCTTTTAAAAAATAAACTTTAGGGGCCTGGCAGGATGGCTCAGTGGTCTAAAGCGCCTGCTTAGGAAAGCTTGAGCAACTTCAGGGACCACGGTTTGATCCTCGGCACCACATGCTGCACCAGCCCTGACCTCAGGGCCGGCTGAGCCAGCCATAAAAATAAATAAATAAACAAACATAAGTTCTAAAACAAGAAAAAAAATAAATAAATAAAATAAAATAAAAAAATAAAAAATAAACTTTAAAAGAAAAGAGTACAAATAGCAGAAACAAAGATAGAAAACAGTAACAAGCAAGAGTTCATATAGTACAGAATTTCAAAAGAAAAATTTAATAATGGTTGTATTACATATTTTCATCATCAAATCTGTTTAGATTAATAGATACAGGTATGTAAGATTGGTCAAATAATTAAATAACTAATATATCTTATATTTCAAATAAGATAGCACCTGATCCGATTTGTGTGTGTGTGTTGCATACTGGATTGTGATGGGTTTAGGCTAGGGCTGGGCAGCATCTGTGTGTGACTTCACTCTGCCTGGTTAGTTCTTCGTGAGGGAGGCTGGCTGACCTGTGCGCCATAGGATGCTTAGCAGCGTTCCCGGCCTGTGCCAACCCACTGTCTGTACCGTATCCCCCTCTCCACTGTGGATGCCCCCTGGGGGGCAGAACTGCCTGAGCTGCAAACCACTGAGGCAGACGGGATGAACAGAGAACTGGACAATGGGGTACAGGCCTGGTTCAGATGTTAAGTGACCTTTGGTGGCAGGGCGAGGTGCCTAGCCTTGCTGGCTTTGGTCCCATTTCTGGAAACCAAAGGCAGAATAAGATGACCCCTGAGGGTCCTCCAGCTGTAATATTTAAAGATGATGTAAATGTTTTGGGTTTTTTTTTCCTATTATGGCTGGCTCAGCCTGCCCTGGGGGTGGGGCTGGCTGGCACAGCCTATGGTGCCGGGGCTCAAACCGTGGTCCTTGCAGTTGCCTAAGCTTTCCTAAGCAGGCGCTTTAGACCACTGAACCATCTCATCGGCTCTGATGTAAATGTTTGTGACAGTATTGTCCTTCCTCTGGTTTGCTGAATTCAAGTAAAGGAAGGATTCCACACCCATTTGCTGTGCTCTATCACTCATGGTTAGGACAACTGGACACCTCTCTTCTATTCCTGCATTTCTAGGTTTGCCCGCCTTGCTGCGGCCACATTTATTAGCCAGGGGGTTCCTGTGCATCTCTTTTCTGACATAACCCCAACTCCCTTTGTGGTAAGTAACCATTTCGCTTTGTTTCTTAATTTCCTGTCATGGGGTCGAGGATGGAACTTGATGAATTTTACAGGCTTCTGCGCTGTTGGCATTTGGGTATTTCAGGGACAGAGCTGCTTGATGTACATCAGGCTGCTTCATTTCTCCGCCTCCTGGTGATATTCTCTTGTGTGTGTGTGTGTGTGTGTGTGTGTGTGTGTGTGTCTTTTTGAGATAGGGTCTCTCTATGCAGTTCAGGCTGGCCTTGAGCTCACTTTTGTAGCCCAGGCTGGTCTCGAACTCGCACTGATCCTCCTGCCTCAGCCTCCCAAGTGCTGGGATTACAGGCATGAGCCACCACACCCGGCTTCCTGGTGACATTCTCTTGTCATTCAACTTTTTCTTCATTTGAACTGATTTTTTAAAAAATGTAACATTCTAAGCATGTTTTAGTAAGTTAACAAAATGTTTCACTAATTCTTGTGTTTATTTTTTAAATTGGTGAGCAGAGCTTTTTTCCTCAGCTACTAGGAAGCTCCTCAGGTCTAAATCAAAATTCACTTTAAATGCTCTATTGAGTATTCTTCACAAGTTGGGGTGCCATTTTTATATTAAAATGCTATCTTTCAAAATACTACTCCTCGGGCCGGGCGTGGTGGCGCACGCCTGTAATCCCAGTACTCAGGAGGCTGAGGCAGGAGGATTGGTGCGAGTTTGAGACCAGCCTGAGCTACAAAAGTGAGCTCAAGGCCAGCCTCAACTGCATAGCGAGACCCTGTCTCAAAAAGACAAAAAAAAAAAAAAACTACTCCTTGGGCCCAGCAGGATGGTTCAGTGGTCTAAAGCACCTGCTTAGGAAAGCTTGGGTGGCTGCAGGGACCGAGGTTCGATCCCTGGCACCACATGCTGTGCCAGCCATAAAAATAAATAAACAAACAAAATACTACTCCTGGCTGGCTTTTTGTCAAAACTTTACTGAAGCAGAATCTAAGGGAAAGGGTCCCAGGGACCCTGACAGCTGCTCCTTTTAAATGGACAAAGCTGTTGAGAGCTGGCCCAGATGCTGAGAATATTTTCAGAAAATGTGATCTGAATGCAATTGCTTACATCAGCCGAAACCGAGCGTCTTGTGACAGACGTGAATGTCCCCAGTTCTGTGTGCACTGTCTCCAGGCTCTGACAGGAAGGTGCAGCACCCCGGAGGCTGGAGGTGACCCAGTAGATACTGTGTTTTCATGGCTAGGAGGAAAGTGTGCCTCACCTTCCTGTGTCCTGCGTCTCCTGCATTGAGCACTGGTAGCCATTCCTTTCCTGCCCCAGTGGGTTCAGCAGCATCTCCTGATTGCTTGCCTACACTGCCCAGTGGCTCTTCTCTTTGCACCAGGACACCACAAGGGTGTGACAAACTTCCATGGAGACAAATGAGTGCAGTGGTTCTTGTCTCAGGGTGGAGAGGAACAGATGGGAGAAACCTCACAGTTTTTGGGTCTCATAGTCACATTTGCAACTATACAAGAAAGAACCCAACCCTCAGTCCGATTTTTGGGGCAGGATCCTTCCGTTAGTTCACGCTGGCCTTGAATTCCCAATGTAGCCCAGGAGGGCCCTTAACTTGCGATGACCCTCCTGCCTCAGTCTCCTGAGTGCTGGGATTAACCACTCTTCTGAGCTTTGTAAAGATGGAAGCTATGTTCAGGTCTCAGGGAGCTATACTTAACCCTGGGCTTAGGAGGTAAATGGGCTACCTAGAAAGCACTCTCCATTTCCTCAACCTTTTGCTTAAAAGCTGACAAAAAGGTGCAGGAGAAAGGAAAGGGCTGAGACAATCAACTGACTATTTCAGTGTATATTTTACCAAAATTAAAACAATGTGAGAGAGAGACTGTGCATCTTCTTGTGTGGGGCATTGTCTAGCTTTAGTAGGAAGATAAAATAAGAAGGTGCCAAAGAAATTAAGATATGCATCCCATCATTGAGGGAACCAGATAGTTCTAGGAAAATAAGAGCACAGTAGACTCCCTATAGGCTCTGGAGCTGGGCTGAGCCCTCCAGACCCCAGGGAATGCCTGAGGCCATGGACAGCGCTCCCAGTTCTGGTTTTTTCTATACATACATCCTCTGTGCTAAAGTTCAACTTATGCATTAGGCACCATAAAGGATTAACAGCAGTAACTAATAATGAAATGAAACAGTTACACAAAGTACACGGTAGTACAAGCTAAATGAGTGTTACCTTTCTTTGAGGAGTCCAGTAGTTTAGGACCATGGGTAACTGAACCCACCACCAATAAGGCCATCGACGGGGAGCAGGGGAGGACTGTGTGGCGTGACACAGAAACAGTGAATGAGAGGCTGGCGAGATAGCTCAGCAGACTAAGTGCCTTTTCAGGCAAGTGAAGGGACTGGGGTTTGATTCCTGGCGCCACAGGCTGTGCTGGCCCCACCCCTGGGTGTGCTGAGCCAGCCACTGAGTCTCGGTGTGGTGGTGCACGCCTGTAATCTCAGCACTGGGGAGGCTGAGAACAGGAGGATCACTATGAGTCTGAGCTCTGTAGTGAGACCCTGTATCACATATATTAAAAAAAAAAAATCGTGACTGATCGATATGCTACCACACCTGAACAGACACTTCAAGCGGATCTGATTTTGTTAAAGTGCGTCCCCTCCTGCTCTTTCAGCCCTACACTGTAATGCATTTGAAGCTTTGTGCTGGAATCATGATCACTGCCTCTCACAACCCGAAGCAGGACAACGGCTATAAGGTACTTTGCTTGCTTCCTTTCTTTGTGTGTTCTTTTTCTGTAGTTATTGCATCCCTGTGCTACTTGGGAGAATAAGTAATGGATGGTTGATTCCCATTAACCTTGAACTTTTAAAATTTATTTCTGTATTGAATCCACTGACCAACATCCCCAGCTCATTTAAAAAAAAAAAAAATTTTTTTTTTAAATATATTTTGAGACAGGGTCTTGCTAGGTCCTGAAGTTGCCTGGGTTGAGCTCCAACTTGCGATCCTGCTGCCTCTGCCTCTGTAAGAGAGCTGGGATCATAAGTGGGCATCATCTAATCCAACTGACCCTGAACTTTTTAATGCATCTCTGGCTTCTTCAGGTCTATTGGGACAATGGTGCCCAGATCATCTCTCCACATGATAAAGGGATTTCTCAGGCTATCGAGGAAAATTTGGAACCCTGGCCTAAAGCATGGGATGATTCTTTAATTGATGGCAGTCCCCTCCTTCACAACCCAACTGCTTCTGTCAGTAAAGACTACTTTGAAGACCTTAAAAAATACTGTTTCCACAGGTAATTGGATTATGTCTTTGATGACTTTGAGTTAAATTTATAACTAGGGCAATTTCTATCAATATAGCAGTTATGGATCAAGTTCTCTCTCTGTCTCTGTCTCTGTCTCTCTCTCTCTCTCCTCCCTCCCTCCCTCCCTCCCTCCCTCTTGCAATCCTCCTGCCTCAGTGGCCTGACTAGTATTTCTTACAGGGTCAGACAGAAAATACTTCTGGCCTTGTAAATTACCCAGACTCTTTCTCATCCAGTCAGTTTTGTGATTGTGCTATGCGAGCAGCCCTGTGGGCTGTCACTGTGGCAGCACAGAGCAGCTGCATGCTGAAAACACTTGGTCCAGCCAGGTGGCCAGCACCTGGGCCACAGCTGCCTGGGCTGGGGCCTGTGTATTTGTAAGTGTTCATGTTCATGTGTTTCATACCCGTATGTTTGTATATATCCTTATATATGTACATTTAAAAAACTTACCAGAAACTATCAAAAAAAAAAAAAAAAATCCACTGCTATTTCTCATCTTGCAGACATATTCTGTGCATGAGCAACTGTGCTTAAGTCTATGTCAAGGTCGTGTCATGGGTGTGGTTTGCCCCGTGTCTTTTTCCTCGGCTTGTCCTGGACACCTCCTATTTCTCCTTAAGCCCGTTTGTCCCGACTCTTGTCCTAAAGGCCAGCACACCCTCTTGTACCTCCACATGCTTTCCTCCAGGGCTTACACAGAGAGCATAGGTGGGTGGCAGTGTTGGCTTTCGCAGCTGCACTGAAGGCCCTGCTGCTCCCAGCTGTCCTCCCCGTCAGACACCAAGAAGCTGAATTCCCAGCTGCCTCCAGTACTGTGTTAGGCCACTTGGTGGCAGCTCCTGGACAGAGTGCAACCTGATCCTGTCTGAAGACGGTGACCAGCAATGCCCAGTGTTCTTCAGCTGCAACTCTGAGGTCCAAACTGCCAGATTCCTGGATTTTTTTCTTTCCCAAGAGAAATCTCCTAACTAAAATGGTGGTGATTTTGCCCCGACAGGTGCATAATCCAAGCAGAACACATTTGTGGATTTTCCTTCTGCCTCTCATCTGACTTTGGGAAGAGTTGATAGGTTTTTCTTACTCCAAGTAGTACTAAAGCAAAGGCCCTGTACACGATGGCTTGGGTCTGTGTATGTGTCCCCATGAAAGGGTGTTTCTGGCATCAGAACAAGTGTCTGTACATTTACAATGGTGACAGTGACTAGCAAATTCTCTCCAAATGCTCCCACCAACAGCTGAAACAGGGTGGCCCCAGATTCCTGCCTCTCTGGGTCATTACCCAATTTGCATTTTTCCTGATGTGCTAATTGAGAATAATATCTCAATTCTCATTTATATTCTTTAGATATAAATAAATTTTTCTCATACTTAATTTACATTTCCTTACATACTTGTTCACCTTTTATATTTTGTAAAACCTCTGTGTTTATATAGAAATTTAGTCTTGTTTATTCCAAGTATTGTTTTTCCCTCCTATTGTTGCATTTGCAATTTGCAGTTTTTTTTTTTTTTTTTTTGAGACAGGGTCTTGCTATGCAGTTCAGGCTAGCCTTGAGCTCACTTTTGTAGCCCAAGCTGGCCTCGAACTCGCACCAATCCTCCTGCCTCAGCCTCCCGAGTGCTGGGATTACAGGCGTGCGCCACCACGCCCGGCCAGTTTTTTTAATTAAAACCTTTGTTGGACTTCTAAAATTAAAAAAAATTTATTGGTCTTTTGATTTATGGCTTCTGAGCTTCATGTCATGCCTTAAAAGACTTCCTCTATAATCTGTAAGAAAAACAAATTTCTTGTTTTCCTTAGAACTCTTGGGTTTATATTTGGTAAGGTTGAATCTTTTAAGTCATTATTAATTTCTAAGTTTGTGTGATGTGAAACAAGGTGTCACTCATGGTTTTTCTGAAAAGTTTACAGTTATACAAATATCAAAAATTATAAGATTTTTTTTTTTTTTTTTTTTTTTGTCTTTTTGAGACAGGGTCTCACTATGCAGTGAGGCTGGCCTTGAGCTCACTTTTGTAGCCCAGGCTGGTCTGGAACTTGCACCGATCCTCCTGCCTCAGCCTCCCTAGTGCTGGGATTACAGGCGTGCACCACCACGCCTGGCTTCTTTTTTTCAACTAAGAAATATTACCTTTAAGGGGCCCGGCAGGATGGCTCAGTGGTCTAAAGCGCCTGGTTAGCAAAGCTTAGGTGACTACAGGGACCGACTTCGATCCCCGGCACCACATGCTGTGCCAGCCCTGCCCTCAGGGCAGGCTGAGCTGGCCATAAAAATAAATAAATAAACAAAAGTTCTGAAACAAAAAAATAAAATAAAAACATTAAAAAGAAGGAAGGAAGGAAAGAAAGAAAGAAAGAAAGAAAGAAAGAAAGAAAGAAAGAAAGAAAGAAGAAAGAAAGATTACCTTTAGTGGCTGGGGGAGATAGCTCTATGGCACAAGTGCCTGCCTGGCAAGTACAAGCTTCTGAGTTCGAACCCCAGTCCTGCAAAAAAGAAATGAAGAAATATATCACCTTTAGGTAATAATTTCTGTTATTATTTAAATATTTCTTACCTAGCAGAGAATTGCTTCAGGCTCTTCACCTGGGCTCTCCTCTCATACCTGTCAGCAGGGCCCCAAACAGCAGGCTCTGGGTTTTGCCATGTGGTGGGTGAGAAAGCTGCCACCAGGTGGTAGAGCAGCAGTAGTGGTCACAGCCTGTGAATGACAGAGCCCCAGAATTTCCCTTCAGAGCCTGATCCCAGAGCACGATAGCTGCTAAGCTTTACTGTTCTGCATGGACACTTCCCATTCCAAATTTAATCTTCTTGCTTTCTATTCTGTTCCTTTAATCTACCTTCTTACATCTAGTGTCACAGATTTTTTTTTTTTTTTTTTTTTTTTTTTTTTTTTTTTTTTTTTTTTTTTTTTTTTTTTTTTTTTTTTTTTTTTTTTTTTTTTTTTTTTTTTTTTTTTTT